>BGZK01002034.1:0-84647 GCA_005406025.1 Eumeta japonica
TTTAAAACTCAATTTTTTTGAATTTTTCCAAATTTCTGAGGAGATAAGGGTTTTTGGGAAAAACGGTAAATTCTTCCAAGTACAGACCATGTGGAAATGGAAGTCCAAAGGGTCCTTTATGATACCTAATAGGTGGGATATCTGAAATAATCTTGGGAATCGAGAAAACGCACTTTAAAAACTCAATTTTTTTTTGAATTTTTCCAAATTTCTGAGGAGATAAGTGGGTTTTTGGGAAAACGGTAAATTCTTCCAAGTACAGACCATGTGGAAATGGAAGTCCAAGGGTCTTTATGATACCTAATAGGTGGGATATCTGAAATAATCTTGGGAATCGAGAAAACGCACTTTAAAAACTCAATTTTTTTTTGAATTTTTCCAAATTTCTGAGGAGATAAGTGGGTTTTTGGGAAAACGGTAAATTCTTCCAAGTAGACCATGTGGAAATGGAAGTCCAAAGGGTCCTTTATGATACCCATAGGTGGGATATCTGAAATAATCTTGGGAATCGAGAAAACGCACTTTAAAACTCAATTTTTTTGAATTTTTCCAAATTTCTGAGGAGATAAGTGGTTTTTGGGAAAACGGTAAATTCTTCCAAGTACAGACCATGTGGAAATGGAAGTCCAAAGGGTCCTTATGATACCTAATAGGTGGGATATCTGAAATAATCTTGGGAATCGAGAAAACGCACTTTAAAAACTCAATTTTTTTTGAATTTTTCCAAATTTCTGGAGGAGATAAGTGGGTTTTGGGAAAACGGTAAATTCTTCCAAGTACAGACCATGTGGAAATGGAAGTCAAAGGGTCCTTTATGATACCTAATAGGTGGGATATCTGAAATAATCTTGGGAATCGAGAAAAACGCACTTTAAAACTCAATTTTTTTTTGAATTTTTCCAAATTTCTGGAGGAGATAAGTGGGTTTTGGGAAAACGGTAAATTCTTCCAAGTACAGACCATGTGGAAGTCCAAAGGGTCCTTTATGATACCTAATAGGTGGGATATCTGAAATAATCTTGGGAATCGAGAAAAACGCACTTTAAAACTCAATTTTTTTTGAATTTTTCCAAATTTCTGGAGGAGATAAGTGGGTTTTGGGAAAACGGTAAATTCTTCCAAGTACAGACCATGTGGAAATGGAAGTCCAAAGGGTCCTTTATGATACCTAATAGGTGGGATATCTGAAATAATCTTGGGAATCGAGAAAAACGCACTTTAAAACTCAATTTTTTTTTTTTTTTCCAAATTTCTGGAGGAGATAAGTGGGTTTTGGGAAAACGGTAAATTCTTCCAAGTACAGACCATGTGGAAATGGAAGTCCAAAGGGTCCTTTATGATACCTAATAGGTGGGATATCTGAAATAATCTTGGGAATCGAGAAAAACGCACTTTAAAAACTCAATTTTTTTTGAATTTTTCCAAATTTCTGGAGGAGATAAGTGGGTTTTTTGGGAAAACGGTAAATTCTTCCAAGTACAGACCATGTGGAAATGGAAGTCCAAAGGGTCCTTTATGATACCTAATAGGTGGGATATCTGAAATAATCTTGGGAATCGAGAAAAACGCACTTTAAAAACTCAATTTTTTTTTTTTTCCAAATTTCTGGAGGAGATAAGTGGGTTTTTTGGGAAAACGGTAAATTCTTCCAAGTACAGACCATGTGGAAATGGAAGTCCAAAGGGTCCTTTATGATACCTAATAGGTGGGATATCTGAAATAATCTTGGGAATCGAGAAAACGCACTTTAAAACTCAATTTTTTTTTTGAATTTTTCCAAATTTCTGAGGAGATATGGGTTGGAAAATTAATCTTCCCACCACGCGCAGTCAATAAAACACATCCACTTCGTTTGATAGGTTTATTTACATATAAAACTTACATGCTAGTAACTTAAGCTAAGATATATTTTGTGTATAATGATGCTAATAAAGTTATGAGTACCAACTGTTAAAATTCATACACCACAGTGTTGTATTTATATCATATGCAGTCGTGTTGCCATTCTCAATTCAAATATATTTTCAACACCCTCCTCAACACGAGTGCAAGTTTAAACAAAACAAATAAAAATAATAAATTAATAAATGATAATAAAATCGTCTTAACTCTCTTCACTTCAATCCTAATTTGAGACAGAAGTGTCGCAATGTTTTGATTTTGTCAAGTTTTTCGTCAGAACGTCAGCTATCATTTCATTCAGGCATGTACTTTACCTCTAACAAATTTTCCCTAACTGCGTCCCTCAAAAAGTTGTATTTGATATCTATGTGTTTCGTCCTTGAATGATAGGTATGATTCTTAGCCAAATTTTGTGCTCCTAAATTGTCTCCATAAATAACTATAGGACCGCTGTCATGAGTCAAACCTATTTCCTTTAAAAGTCTCCTTAAATATATTGCTTCCTTGGCCGCAGTTGACAATGCCACATATTCAGCCTCTGTGCTGCTTAACGCAACCGTTTGCTGTTTACGTGACTCCCAGAAAATACACTACCAGCCATAAAAATGCAAAACCAGAATATGACTTTCTATCCAATGTGTCGCTTCCCAGTCTGAATCGACATAGCCTACAACTGCTTGTCCTGTCCTTTTATATGTGATCTTAAAATTTTTCGTTGCAGACAAATATCTTAAAACATGATTCACACCAGTTAAATGTTCCTTGTGTGGGTTTTATTGTATTGAGCCAATTTCTGTAACTGAGTGTAAAATGTCTGGTCTTGTGGACAATGCCAAATACATAAGCGATCCAATAATTGCTTGATACTTAACTCTCGTCCACCTTTATACATGTTTCCTTTCACACTTTCCTTGAAAACCTGCATCTAACGGTGTGCTTACTTTCCTACATTCCTCCATATTATTCTCACACAACAAATCCTCGATATAATTTCTCTGGCTTATGGAAATATTCCCTAATTCCCCATCTCTTTCAATTTCTATACCTAAGAATAAACTCAGTTTCCCTTATCAACACAATTAAAATGCTCAAATATTCCCTGCTTTACCATCAATATGGCCTCCCTACATTGAGATGCAATTATTATATCGTCGACATACACAGCGATAAACATTATATTGCCTTTCTTCACGTCTATACAGACATCTTTCACTTTCTAGCGGAGTAAAACTCATTGATCGTAAAACCTCGTCAAGTTTCGTGTTCCACTCTCCCTGCCTGTTTGAGTCCATAAATCGCTTTCTCTAACCTCAATACACGTTTAGGATACTCTTTGTCGACAAACATTCTGGTTGCTGCATATACACAACATCATGCAAATCGCTATTCAAATATGCAGAACATACATCCAGTTGTTCTAAATACATATTTTCTACTGCTAATGCCAAAAGTAAACGTATATTTGAATACCTAATTACTGGAGAAAAGTCTCCTTGTAATCTATCCCATACTTTTGCGCACACCCTTAGCAACAAGTCTAGCTTTAAATTTGTCTACACTACCATTTTGTCCCTTTTAACACTAAATACCCACTTCGAACCTATCGTTCTCTTCCCCTTAGGCAAATCAACCAATGTCCATGTCTCATTCTTGATTAATGAGTCATATTCTACCTGCATGGCATCACGCCAGTTATCTCTGTTCTCACCATTTAACGCTGTTTCTACTGTGACTGGAATATCTACGTCTCTTTCTCCCTTAGCGTGTTGAGCGTGTTGTATACCTTCTTCGGTCTCCCTCGTTTACCAGTCCGCACAATTTTCGGCCTGCCACGTGATATCTTTTCTCTCTCCTCCTCGCTTTGTAATTCTCTTATAACACTCTCATCTACACTGTGATACTCGCCGCTACTACTCTCATCTTCTCCGCTCTCTTCACATAAAGGCTCTTTGATTGAATTATTTTCTGCATGTATGTCATCGACGAAATCTTCGCTTACGTCCACCTTGTTGTTATTGTTGTTGTTGTGTTCATCAAAATAGACATCTCTCTTCCACAACAATACGCAAATCTGCATCGTACAAGCGGTATGCCTTTGAAGTGAGAGAATAGCCAACCATTTTATACATTTTTCCTTTTGGTTGGAACTTCTTGTATTGCGTTTTATCTAACGCCACCGCCGTAGAGCCAAACACTTTAAAATGATTTACACAAGGTTTGCGCCCTGTAAATACTTCAAATGGGGTAGCATCTTTAATTAAACATGTTGGAGATCTATTTCTAATATATACTGCTGTTGAAACTGCTTCTGCCCAAAGATTTTCATTCAAACCACTGTTCGACAACATACTTCGAGCCATTTCAATAATTGTTCGGTTAGCGCGTTCAGCTACGCCATTCTGTTGGGGCGTGTATGGAACAGAAAATTGCCTTTTTATTCCGCATTTATTTAAATGTTCGTCAAACTTTTTATTGGCGAACTCACCACCGTTGTCACTTCGTAAACATTTTATTTTTCTGTCTGTTTGACGTTCCACCATATTCTGAAATAATATAAATTTATCGAAAGCCTCATCCTTCGATTTCAAAAAATACACAAAAATACGCCTTGAGAAGTCATCAATGAAGGTTATGAAGTAACGAGAGCCACCAAGAGACAAAGTACTAAATGGTCCACACACATCTGTATGAATTAAGTCAAGAATATTTTTTGATTTTATTTCATTGCTTCTTTTAAACGGCTGTACGTGAATTTTCGCTTTCATGCAAGTCAAACAAGCTTCATTTCTTTTGAAGCATATCTTCTCCAGACCGAGAACCATTTCTTTTTGTTGTAATTTTCGGAGATCACCATAATTGAGGTGCCCAAATCTGTTGTGCCATATCATACTGTCACTGTCTTTGGCTTGAAACAGTTTGGTACAGTTTCTATTTTCAAACACAAACAAGTTGTTTTTCTTTCTAGCGCACAAGATGATTTCGTTATTTATATCTATAAATACTGCCTTTTTGTTTTCAAATATTACACGAATTCCTCTCTCAACTGCTCTGCTTACAGATACAAAATTGCCAGTCAAATTTGGTACATACAAAACATTTCGCAGTAACAACTCTCCAACATTTGTGTTAATACTCATCACCCATTCCCTCTGAGTAAATATACTTATCGCCAGCAAGTGTAATTTTTTCTCTATGCTCTTTCAGTGTTGTAAACTTAATCTGTCACCGGACATATGCGCGGTTGCGCCGCTGTCGATACACCAGATATTGCCTTCAAGTGTTTGATTCTGCTGCGGCCAATACAGTAAACTGCGACTGTACATTTTTTTCTTTCGTACTTTTTTCTTGAATAACAGCTAGCAGCAAAATGCCCTGGCTTACCACAAATAAAACAGACTGTACTTTTTTTTCGGCTTTGATGATCGTTTCTCTTTCCATTGTCTGATTTCTTAAATCGCTCGTATTTCGAATTTTGCTTGGCTGTAAAAGCGATTTGTTGTCTTTCTCCCTCCTTCTGTAGTTTTCTATCAGCTTCCTCTAGCAATTTTACTTTCAAATTCTGAATTGTAGGCAAAATATCTCTTGTTTCCATTGCAACAACAAATTGTTCATATTGCGCTGGCAAACTGGAAAGCAAAATAATTGTAACAAGCTCCTCATGTAGCTCGATGCCCACTTCAGCTAGTTTATCCACTATTTCGGAAAACTTCTTAAATGTTCCGACATACTTCCGTCTTCACTCATCTTTTTATTTAAAAGCTGTTTGTAAAGGTACACCTTTTGACCGGCCACTTGGACGAAATACTTTTTTGTATTCCATGCCTCCGAGGAAGTTTTGCAGCTCTTTATGTGGCTCAATTGTGCTGCATTTATGCAAAGCGTGATTGTAGCCAACGCCTTTTGGTCCCTTTCAGGCCACTTTTCCTTGCGCTTACTTTCCTCTTCATCATCTGCCGTTTCTTTTCCACTGACGATATTCCAGTAACCGGAATGGACAAGCACACTTCATATGAATACTCCAGGCATCATAATTACTATCACTTAATTTATCAATTTGATATAGGCTCATATTAAATGTCTTTCTTGTTCTTTTCTTGTTTTTCTTTTTCTTCACTTTATGCCTGGGCCCATAACCTCTGTTGCAAAATTTGTCTTCACCACGCGCAGTCAATAAAACACATCCACTTCTGTTTGATAGTTTATTTACATATAAAACCTTACATTTTAGTAACTTAAGTCTAAGAGTATATTTTGTGTATAATGATGCTAATAAAGTTATGAGTACCAACTGTTAAAATTCATACACCACAGTGTTGTATTTATATCATATGCAATCGTGTTGCCATTCTCAATTCAAAATATTTTCAGGAGATAAGTGGGTTTTGGGAAAACGGTAAATTCTTCCAAGTACAGACCATGTGGAAATGGAAGTCCAAAGGGTCCTTTATGATACCTAATAGGTGGGATATCTGAAATAATCTTGGGAATCGAGAAAACGCACTTTAAAACTCAATTTTTTTTTGAATTTTTCCAAATTTCTGGAGGAGATAAGTGGTTTTTGGGAAAACGGTAAATTCTTCCAAGTACAGACCATGTGGAAATGGAAGTCCAAAGGGTCCTTTATGATACCTAATAGGTGGGATATCTGAAATAATCTTGGGAATCGAGAAAACGCACTTTAAAACTCAATTTTTTTTTGAATTTTTCCAAATTTCTGGAGGAGATAAGTGGGTTTTGGGAAAACGGTAAATTCTTCCAAGTACAGACCATGTGGAAATGGAAGTCCAAAGGGTCCTTTATGATACCTAATAGGTGGGATATCTGAAATAATCTTGGGAATCGAGAAAACGCACTTTAAAACTCAATTTTTTTTGAATTTTTCCAAATTTCTGGAGGAGATAAGTGGGTTTTGGGAAAACGGTAAATTCTTCCAAGTACAGACCATGTGGAAATGGAAGTCCAAAGGGTCCTTTATGATACCTAATAGGTGGGATATCTGAAATAATCTTGGGAATCGAGAAAAACGCACTTTAAAACTCAATTTTTTTTTTGAATTTTTCCAAATTTCTGGAGGAGATAAGTGGGTTTTGGGAAAACGGTAAATTCTTCCAAGTACAGACCATGTGGAAATGGAAGTCCAAAGGGTCCTTTATGATACCTAATAGGTGGGATATCTGAAATAATCTTGGGAATCGAGAAAACGCACTTTAAAACTCAATTTTTTTTGAATTTTTCCAAATTTCTGGAGGAGATAAGTGGGTTTTGGGAAAACGGTAAATTCTTCCAAGTACAGACCATGTGGAAATGGAAGTCCAAAGGGTCCTTTATGATACCTAATAGGTGGGATATCTGAAATAATCTTGGGAATCGAGAAAACGCACTTTAAAACTCAATTTTTTTGAATTTTTCCAAATTTCTGGAGGAGATAAGTGGGTTTTGGGAAAACGGTAAATTCTTCCAAGTACAGACCATGTGGAAATGGAAGTCCAAAGGGTCCTTTATGATACCTAATAGGTGGGATATCTGAAATAATCTTGGGAATCGAGAAAACGCACTTTAAAACTCAATTTTTTTTGAATTTTTCCAAATTTCTGGAGGAGATAAGTGGGTTTTGGGAAAACGGTAAATTCTTCCAAGTACAGACCATGTGGAAATGGAAGTCCAAAGGGTCCTTTATGATACCTAATAGGTGGGATATCTGAAATAATCTTGGGAATCGAGAAAACGCACTTTAAAACTCAATTTTTTTTGAATTTTTCCAAATTTCTGGAGGAGATAAGTGGGTTTTGGGAAAACGGTAAATTCTTCCAAGTACAGACCATGTGGAAATGGAAGTCCAAAGGGTCCTTTATGATACCTAATAGGTGGGATATCTGAAATAATCTTGGGAATCGAGAAAACGCACTTTAAAACTCAATTTTTTTTTGAATTTTTCCAAATTTCTGGAGGAGATAAGTGGGTTTTGGGAAAACGGTAAATTCTTCCAAGTACAGACCATGTGGAAATGGAAGTCCAAAGGGTCCTTTATGATACCTAATAGGTGGGATATCTGAAATAATCTTGGGAATCGAGAAAACGCACTTTAAAACTCAATTTTTTTTGAATTTTTCCAAATTTCTGGAGGAGATAAGTGGGTTTTGGGAAAACGGTAAATTCTTCCAAGTACAGACCATGTGGAAATGGAAGTCCAAAGGGTCCTTTATGATACCTAATAGGTGGGATATCTGAAATAATCTTGGGAATCGAGAAAACGCACTTTAAAACTCAATTTTTTTTGAATTTTCCAAATTTCTGGAGGAGATAAGTGGGTTTTGGGAAAACGGTAAATTCTTCCAAGTACAGACCATGTGGAAATGGAAGTCCAAAGGGTCCTTTATGATACCTAATAGGTGGGATATCTGAAATAATCTTGGGAATCGAGAAAAACGCACTTTAAAACTCAATTTTTTTGAATTTTTCCAAATTTCTGGAGGAGATAAGTGGGTTTTGGGAAAACGGTAAATTCTTCCAAGTACAGACCATGTGGAAATGGAAGTCCAAAGGGTCCTTTATGATACCTAATAGGTGGGATATCTGAAATAATCTTGGGAATCGAGAAAAACGCACTTTAAAAACTCAATTTTTTTTGAATTTTTCCAAATTTCTGGAGGAGATAAGTGGGTTTTGGGAAAACGGTAAATTCTTCCAAGTACAGACCATGTGGAAATGGAAGTCCAAAGGGTCCTTTATGATACCTAATAGGTGGGATATCTGAAATAATCTTGGGAATCGAGAAAAACGCACTTTAAAACTCAATTTTTTTTGAATTTTTCCAAATTTCTGGAGGAGATAAGTGGGTTTTGGGAAAACGGTAAATTCTTCCAAGTACAGACCATGTGGAAATGGAAGTCCAAAGGGTCCTTTATGATACCTAATAGGTGGGATATCTGAAATAATCTTGGGAATCGAGAAAAACACTTTAAAACTCAATTTTTTTTTGAATTTTTCCAAATTTCTGGAGGAGATAAGTGGGTTTTGGGAAAACGGTAAATTCTTCCAAGTACAGACCATGTGGAAATGGAAGTCCAAAGGGTCCTTTATGATACCTAATAGGTGGGATATCTGAAATAATCTTGGGAATCGAGAAAAACGCACTTTAAAACTCAATTTTTTTTGAATTTTCCAAATTTCTGGAGGAGATAAGTGGGTTTTGGGAAAACGGTAAATTCTTCCAAGTACAGACCATGTGGAAATGGAAGTCCAAAGGGTCCTTTATGATACCTAATAGGTGGGATATCTGAAATAATCTTGGGAATCGAGAAAAACGCACTTTAAAAACTCAATTTTTTTGAATTTTTCCAAATTTCTGGAGGAGATAAGTGGGTTTTGGGAAAACGGTAAATTCTTCCAAGTACAGACCATGTGGAAATGGAAGTCCAAAGGGTCCTTTATGATACCTAATAGGTGGGATATCTGAAATAATCTTGGGAATCGAGAAAAACGCACTTTAAAACTCAATTTTTTTTTGAATTTTTCCAAATTTCTGGAGGAGATAAGTGGGTTTTGGGAAAACGGTAAATTCTTCCAAGTACAGACCATGTGGAAATGGAAGTCCAAAGGGTCCTTTATGATACCTAATAGGTGGGATATCTGAAATAATCTTGGGAATCGAGAAAAACGCACTTTAAAACTCAATTTTTTTTGAATTTTTCCAAATTTCTGGAGGAGATAAGTGGGTTTTGGGAAAACGGTAAATTCTTCCAAGTACAGACCATGTGGAAATGGAAGTCCAAAGGGTCCTTTATGATACCTAATAGGTGGGATATCTGAAATAATCTTGGGAATCGAGAAAAACGCACTTTAAAAACTCAATTTTTTTTGAATTTTTCCAAATTTCTGGAGGAGATAAGTGGGTTTTGGGAAAACGGTAAATTCTTCCAAGTACAGACCATGTGGAAATGGAAGTCCAAAGGGTCCTTTATGATACCTAATAGGTGGGATATCTGAAATAATCTTGGGAATCGAGAAAACGCACTTTAAAAACTCAATTTTTTTTTGAATTTTTCCAAATTTCTGGAGGAGATAAGTGGGTTTTGGGAAAACGGTAAATTCTTCCAAGTACAGACCATGTGGAAATGGAAGTCCAAAGGGTCCTTTATGATACCTAATAGGTGGGATATCTGAAATAATCTTGGGAATCGAGAAAAACGCACTTTAAAACTCAATTTTTTTTGAATTTTTCCAAATTTCTGGAGGAGATAAGTGGGTTTTGGGAAAACGGTAAATTCTTCCAAGTACAGACCATGTGGAAATGGAAGTCCAAAGGGTCCTTTATGATACCTAATAGGTGGGATATCTGAAATAATCTTGGGAATCGAGAAAAACGCACTTTAAAAACTCAATTTTTTTTGAATTTTTCCAAATTTCTGGAGGAGATAAGTGGGTTTTGGGAAAACGGTAAATTCTTCCAAGTACAGACCATGTGGAAATGGAAGTCCAAAGGGTCCTTTATGATACCTAATAGGTGGGATATCTGAAATAATCTTGGGAATCGAGAAAAACGCACTTTAAAAACTCAATTTTTTTTGAATTTTTCCAAATTTCTGGAGGAGATAAGTGGGTTTTGGGAAAACGGTAAATTCTTCCAAGTACAGACCATGTGGAAATGGAAGTCCAAAGGGTCCTTTATGATACCTAATAGGTGGGATATCTGAAATAATCTTGGGAATCGAGAAAAACGCACTTTAAAAACTCAATTTTTTTTGAATTTTTCCAAATTTCTGGAGGAGATAAGTGGGTTTTGGGAAAACGGTAAATTCTTCCAAGTACAGACCATGTGGAAATGGAAGTCCAAAGGGTCCTTTATGATACCTAATAGGTGGGATATCTGAAATAATCTTGGGAATCGAGAAAAACGCACTTTAAAACTCAATTTTTTTTGAATTTTTCCAAATTTCTGGAGGAGATAAGTGGGTTTTGGGAAAACGGTAAATTCTTCCAAGTACAGACCATGTGGAAATGGAAGTCCAAAGGGTCCTTTATGATACCTAATAGGTGGGATATCTGAAATAATCTTGGGAATCGAGAAAAACGCACTTTAAAACTCAATTTTTTTTGAATTTTTCCAAATTTCTGGAGGAGATAAGTGGGTTTTGGGAAAACGGTAAATTCTTCCAAGTACAGACCATGTGGAAATGGAAGTCCAAAGGGTCCTTTATGATACCTAATAGGTGGGATATCTGAAATAATCTTGGGAATCGAGAAAAACGCACTTTAAAAACTCAATTTTTTTTGAATTTTTCCAAATTTCTGGAGGAGATAAGTGGGTTTTTTGGGAAAACGGTAAATTCTTCCAAGTACAGACCATGTGGAAATGGAAGTCCAAAGGGTCCTTTATGATACCTAATAGGTGGGATATCTGAAATAATCTTGGGAATCGAGAAAAACGCACTTTAAAAACTCAATTTTTTTTTGAATTTTTCCAAATTTCTGGAGGAGATAAGTGGGTTTTTTGGGAAAACGGTAAATTCTTCCAAGTACAGACCATGTGGAAATGGAAGTCCAAAGGGTCCTTTATGATACCTAATAGGTGGGATATCTGAAATAATCTTGGGAATCGAGAAAAACGCACTTTAAAACTCAATTTTTTTTGAATTTTTCCAAATTTCTGGAGGAGATAAGTGGGTTTTGGGAAAACGGTAAATTCTTCCAAGTACAGACCATGTGGAAATGGAAGTCCAAAGGGTCCTTTATGATACCTAATAGGTGGGATATCTGAAATAATCTTGGGAATCGAGAAAAACGCACTTTAAAAACTCAATTTTTTTTGAATTTTTCCAAATTTCTGGAGGAGATAAGTGGGTTTTGGGAAAACGGTAAATTCTTCCAAGTACAGACCATGTGGAAATGGAAGTCCAAAGGGTCCTTTATGATACCTAATAGGTGGGATATCTGAAATAATCTTGGGAATCGAGAAAAACGCACTTTAAAACTCAATTTTTTTTGAATTTTTCCAAATTTCTGGAGGAGATAAGTGGGTTTTGGGAAAACGGTAAATTCTTCCAAGTACAGACCATGTGGAAATGGAAGTCCAAAGGGTCCTTTATGATACCTAATAGGTGGGATATCTGAAATAATCTTGGGAATCGAGAAAAACGCACTTTAAAAACTCAATTTTTTTTGAATTTTTCCAAATTTCTGGAGGAGATAAGTGGGTTTTTTGGGAAAACGGTAAATTCTTCCAAGTACAGACCATGTGGAAATGGAAGTCCAAAGGGTCCTTTATGATACCTAATAGGTGGGATATCTGAAATAATCTTGGGAATCGAGAAAAACGCACTTTAAAAACTCAATTTTTTTTTGAATTTTTCCAAATTTCTGGAGGAGATAAGTGGGTTTTTTGGGAAAACGGTAAATTCTTCCAAGTACAGACCATGTGGAAATGGAAGTCCAAAGGGTCCTTTATGATACCTAATAGGTGGGATATCTGAAATAATCTTGGGAATCGAGAAAAACGCACTTTAAAAACTCAATTTTTTTTGAATTTTTCCAAATTTCTGGAGGAGATAAGTGGGTTTTTTGGGAAAACGGTAAATTCTTCCAAGTACAGACCATGTGGAAATGGAAGTCCAAAGGGTCCTTTATGATACCTAATAGGTGGGATATCTGAAATAATCTTGGGAATCGAGAAAAACGCACTTTAAAAACTCAATTTTTTTGAATTTTTCCAAATTTCTGGAGGAGATAAGTGGGTTTTGGGAAAACGGTAAATTCTTCCAAGTACAGACCATGTGGAAATGGAAGTCCAAAGGGTCCTTTATGATACCTAATAGGTGGGATATCTGAAATAATCTTGGGAATCGAGAAAAACGCACTTTAAAACTCAATTTTTTTTGAATTTTTCCAAATTTCTGGAGGAGATAAGTGGGTTTTTTGGGAAAACGGTAAATTCTTCCAAGTACAGACCATGTGGAAATGGAAGTCCAAAGGGTCCTTTATGATACCTAATAGGTGGGATATCTGAAATAATCTTGGGAATCGAGAAAAACGCACTTTAAAAACTCAATTTTTTTTTTTTCCAAATTTCTGGAGGAGATAAGTGGGTTTTTTGGGAAAACGGTAAATTCTTCCAAGTACAGACCATGTGGAAATGGAAGTCCAAAGGGTCCTTTATGATACCTAATAGGTGGGATATCTGAAATAATCTTGGGAATCGAGAAAAACGCACTTTAAAACTCAATTTTTTTTGAATTTTTCCAAATTTCTGGAGGAGATAAGTGGGTTTTGGGAAAACGGTAAATTCTTCCAAGTACAGACCATGTGGAAATGGAAGTCCAAAGGGTCCTTTATGATACCTAATAGGTGGGATATCTGAAATAATCTTGGGAATCGAGAAAAACGCACTTTAAAAACTCAATTTTTTTTGAATTTTTCCAAATTTCTGGAGGAGATAAGTGGGTTTTTTGGGAAAACGGTAAATTCTTCCAAGTACAGACCATGTGGAAATGGAAGTCCAAAGGGTCCTTTATGATACCTAATAGGTGGGATATCTGAAATAATCTTGGGAATCGAGAAAAACGCACTTTAAAACTCAATTTTTTTTGAATTTTTCCAAATTTCTGGAGGAGATAAGTGGGTTTTGGGAAAACGGTAAATTCTTCCAAGTACAGACCATGTGGAAATGGAAGTCCAAAGGGTCCTTTATGATACCTAATAGGTGGGATATCTGAAATAATCTTGGGAATCGAGAAAAACGCACTTTAAAAACTCAATTTTTTTTGAATTTTTCCAAATTTCTGGAGGAGATAAGTGGGTTTTTTGGGAAAACGGTAAATTCTTCCAAGTACAGACCATGTGGAAATGGAAGTCCAAAGGGTCCTTTATGATACCTAATAGGTGGGATATCTGAAATAATCTTGGGAATCGAGAAAAACGCACTTTAAAAACTCAATTTTTTTTTGAATTTTTCCAAATTTCTGGAGGAGATAAGTGGGTTTTTTGGGAAAACGGTAAATTCTTCCAAGTACAGACCATGTGGAAATGGAAGTCCAAAGGGTCCTTTATGATACCTAATAGGTGGGATATCTGAAATAATCTTGGGAATCGAGAAAAACGCACTTTAAAAACTCAATTTTTTTTTAATTTTTCCAAATTTCTGGAGGAGATAAGTGGGTTTTGGGAAAACGGTAAATTCTTCCAAGTACAGACCATGTGGAAATGGAAGTCCAAAGGGTCCTTTATGATACCTAATAGGTGGGATATCTGAAATAATCTTGGGAATCGAGAAAAACGCACTTTAAAACTCAATTTTTTTTGAATTTTTCCAAATTTCTGGAGGAGATAAGTGGGTTTTTTGGGAAAACGGTAAATTCTTCCAAGTACAGACCATGTGGAAATGGAAGTCCAAAGGGTCCTTTATGATACCTAATAGGTGGGATATCTGAAATAATCTTGGGAATCGAGAAAAACGCACTTTAAAAACTCAATTTTTTTTTAATTTTTCCAAATTTCTGGAGGAGATAAGTGGGTTTTTTGGGAAAACGGTAAATTCTTCCAAGTACAGACCATGTGGAAATGGAAGTCCAAAGGGTCCTTTATGATACCTAATAGGTGGGATATCTGAAATAATCTTGGGAATCGAGAAAAACGCACTTTAAAAACTCAAATTTTTTTTTTGAATTTTTCCAAATTTCTGGAGGAGATAAGTGGGTTTTTTGGGAAAACGGTAAATTCTTCCAAGTACAGACCATGTGGAAATGGAAGTCCAAAGGGTCCTTTATGATACCTAATAGGTGGGATATCTGAAATAATCTTGGGAATCGAGAAAAACGCACTTTAAAACTCAATTTTTTTTTGAATTTTTCCAAATTTCTGGAGGAGATAAGTGGGTTTTGGGAAAACGGTAAATTCTTCCAAGTACAGACCATGTGGAAATGGAAGTCCAAAGGGTCCTTTATGATACCTAATAGGTGGGATATCTGAAATAATCTTGGGAATCGAGAAAAACGCACTTTAAAAACTCAATTTTTTTTGAATTTTTCCAAATTTCTGGAGGAGATAAGTGGGTTTTGGGAAAACGGTAAATTCTTCCAAGTACAGACCATGTGGAAATGGAAGTCCAAAGGGTCCTTTATGATACCTAATAGGTGGGATATCTGAAATAATCTTGGGAATCGAGAAAAACGCACTTTAAAAACTCAATTTTTTTTGAATTTTTCCAAATTTCTGGAGGAGATAAGTGGGTTTTGGGAAAACGGTAAATTCTTCCAAGTACAGACCATGTGGAAATGGAAGTCCAAAGGGTCCTTTATGATACCTAATAGGTGGGATATCTGAAATAATCTTGGGAATCGAGAAAAACGCACTTTAAAACTCAATTTTTTTTGAATTTTTCCAAATTTCTGGAGGAGATAAGTGGGTTTTGGGAAAACGGTAAATTCTTCCAAGTACAGACCATGTGGAAATGGAAGTCCAAAGGGTCCTTTATGATACCTAATAGGTGGGATATCTGAAATAATCTTGGGAATCGAGAAAAACGCACTTTAAAACTCAATTTTTTTTGAATTTTTCCAAATTTCTGGAGGAGATAAGTGGGTTTTGGGAAAACGGTAAATTCTTCCAAGTACAGACCATGTGGAAATGGAAGTCCAAAGGGTCCTTTATGATACCTAATAGGTGGGATATCTGAAATAATCTTGGGAATCGAGAAAAACGCACTTTAAAAACTCAATTTTTTTTTGAATTTTTCCAAATTTCTGGAGGAGATAAGTGGGTTTTTTGGGAAAACGGTAAATTCTTCCAAGTACAGACCATGTGGAAATGGAAGTCCAAAGGGTCCTTTATGATACCTAATAGGTGGGATATCTGAAATAATCTTGGGAATCGAGAAAAACGCACTTTAAAACTCAATTTTTTTTGAATTTTTCCAAATTTCTGGAGGAGATAAGTGGGTTTTTTGGGAAAACGGTAAATTCTTCCAAGTACAGACCATGTGGAAATGGAAGTCCAAAGGGTCCTTTATGATACCTAATAGGTGGGATATCTGAAATAATCTTGGGAATCGAGAAAAACGCACTTTAAAAACTCAATTTTTTTTTGAATTTTTCCAAATTTCTGGAGGAGATAAGTGGGTTTTTTGGGAAAACGGTAAATTCTTCCAAGTACAGACCATGTGGAAATGGAAGTCCAAAGGGTCCTTTATGATACCTAATAGGTGGGATATCTGAAATAATCTTGGGAATCGAGAAAAACGCACTTTAAAACTCAATTTTTTTTTGAATTTTTCCAAATTTCTGGAGGAGATAAGTGGGTTTTGGGAAAACGGTAAATTCTTCCAAGTACAGACCATGTGGAAATGGAAGTCCAAAGGGTCCTTTATGATACCTAATAGGTGGGATATCTGAAATAATCTTGGGAATCGAGAAAAACGCACTTTAAAAACTCAATTTTTTTTGAATTTTTCCAAATTTCTGGAGGAGATAAGTGGGTTTTGGGAAAACGGTAAATTCTTCCAAGTACAGACCATGTGGAAATGGAAGTCCAAAGGGTCCTTTATGATACCTAATAGGTGGGATATCTGAAATAATCTTGGGAATCGAGAAAAACGCACTTTAAAACTCAATTTTTTTTTGAATTTTTCCAAATTTCTGGAGGAGATAAGTGGGTTTTGGGAAAACGGTAAATTCTTCCAAGTACAGACCATGTGGAAATGGAAGTCCAAAGGGTCCTTTATGATACCTAATAGGTGGGATATCTGAAATAATCTTGGGAATCGAGAAAAACGCACTTTAAAACTCAATTTTTTTTGAATTTTTCCAAATTTCTGGAGGAGATAAGTGGGTTTTGGGAAAACGGTAAATTCTTCCAAGTACAGACCATGTGGAAATGGAAGTCCAAAGGGTCCTTTATGATACCTAATAGGTGGGATATCTGAAATAATCTTGGGAATCGAGAAAAACGCACTTTAAAACTCAATTTTTTTTGAATTTTTCCAAATTT
Organism: Eumeta japonica; assembly: GCA_005406025.1. NCBI lineage: Eukaryota > Metazoa > Arthropoda > Insecta > Lepidoptera > Psychidae > Eumeta > Eumeta japonica. Next base: position 16,879 of record BGZK01002034.1, read on the forward strand.
CTGGAGGAGATAAGTGGGTTTTTTGGGAAAACGGTAAATTCTTCCAAGTACAGACCATGTGGAAATGGAAGTCCAAAGGGTCCTTTATGATACCTAATAGGTGGGATATCTGAAATAATCTTGGGAATCGAGAAAAACGCACTTTAAAAACTCAATTTTTTTTTGAATTTTTCCAAATTTCTGGAGGAGATAAGTGGGTTTTTTGGGAAAACGGTAAATTCTTCCAAGTACAGACCATGTGGAAATGGAAGTCCAAAGGGTCCTTTATGATACCTAATAGGTGGGATATCTGAAATAATCTTGGGAATCGAGAAAAACGCACTTTAAAACTCAATTTTTTTTTGAATTTTTCCAAATTTCTGGAGGAGATAAGTGGGTTTTTTGGGAAAACGGTAAATTCTTCCAAGTACAGACCATGTGGAAATGGAAGTCCAAAGGGTCCTTTATGATACCTAATAGGTGGGATATCTGAAATAATCTTGGGAATCGAGAAAAACGCACTTTAAAAACTCAATTTTTTTTTTGAATTTTTCCAAATTTCTGGAGGAGATAAGTGGGTTTTTTGGGAAAACGGTAAATTCTTCCAAGTACAGACCATGTGGAAATGGAAGTCCAAAGGGTCCTTTATGATACCTAATAGGTGGGATATCTGAAATAATCTTGGGAATCGAGAAAAACGCACTTTAAAACTCAATTCGTTTTTTGAATTTTTCCAAATTTCTGGAGGAGATAAGTGGGTTTTTTGGGAAAACGGTAAATTCTTCCAAGTACAGACCATGTGGAAATGGAAGTCCAAAGGGTCCTTTATGATACCTAATAGGTGGGATATCTGAAATAATCTTGGGAATCGAGAAAAACGCACTTTAAAAACTCAATTTTTTTTTGAATTTTTCCAAATTTCTGGAGGAGATAAGTGGGTTTTTTGGGAAAACGGTAAATTCTTCCAAGTACAGACCATGTGGAAATGGAAGTCCAAAGGGTCCTTTATGATACCTAATAGGTGGGATATCTGAAATAATCTTGGGAATCGAGAAAAACGCACTTTAAAAACTCAATTTTTTTTGAATTTTTCCAAATTTCTGGAGGAGATAAGTGGGTTTTTTGGGAAAACGGTAAATTCTTCCAAGTACAGACCATGTGGAAATGGAAGTCCAAAGGGTCCTTTATGATACCTAATAGGTGGGATATCTGAAATAATCTTGGGAATCGAGAAAAACGCACTTTAAAAACTCAATTTTTTTGAATTTTTCCAAATTTCTGGAGGAGATAAGTGGGTTTTGGGAAAACGGTAAATTCTTCCAAGTACAGACCATGTGGAAATGGAAGTCCAAAGGGTCCTTTATGATACCTAATAGGTGGGATATCTGAAATAATCTTGGGAATCGAGAAAAACGCACTTTAAAACTCAATTTTTTTTTTGAATTTTTCCAAATTTCTGGAGGAGATAAGTGGGTTTTTTGGGAAAACGGTAAATTCTTCCAAGTACAGACCATGTGGAAATGGAAGTCCAAAGGGTCCTTTATGATACCTAATAGGTGGGATATCTGAAATAATCTTGGGAATCGAGAAAAACGCACTTTAAAAACTCAATTTTTTTTGAATTTTTCCAAATTTCTGGAGGAGATAAGTGGGTTTTTTGGGAAAACGGTAAATTCTTCCAAGTACAGACCATGTGGAAATGGAAGTCCAAAGGGTCCTTTATGATACCTAATAGGTGGGATATCTGAAATAATCTTGGGAATCGAGAAAAACGCACTTTAAAAACTCAAATTTTTTTTTTTTGAATTTTTCCAAATTTCTGGAGGAGATAAGTGGGTTTTTTGGGAAAACGGTAAATTCTTCCAAGTACAGACCATGTGGAAATGGAAGTCCAAAGGGTCCTTTATGATACCTAATAGGTGGGATATCTGAAATAATCTTGGGAATCGAGAAAACGCACTTTAAAACTCAATTTTTTTGAATTTTTCCAAATTTCTGGAGGAGATAAGTGGGTTTTGGGAAAACGGTAAATTCTTCCAAGTACAGACCATGTGGAAATGGAAGTCCAAAGGGTCCTTTATGATACCTAATAGGTGGGATATCTGAAATAATCTTGGGAATCGAGAAAAACGCACTTTAAAAACTCAATTTTTTTTTGAATTTTCCAAATTTCTGGAGGAGATAAGTGGGTTTTGGGAAAACGGTAAATTCTTCCAAGTACAGACCATGTGGAAATGGAAGTCCAAAGGGTCCTTTATGATACCTAATAGGTGGGATATCTGAAATAATCTTGGGAATCGAGAAAAACGCACTTTAAAACTCAATTTTTTTTGAATTTTTCCAAATTTCTGGAGGAGATAAGTGGGTTTTTTGGGAAAACGGTAAATTCTTCCAAGTACAGACCATGTGGAAATGGAAGTCCAAAGGGTCCTTTATGATACCTAATAGGTGGGATATCTGAAATAATCTTGGGAATCGAGAAAAACACTTTAAAAACTCAATTTTTTTTTTGAATTTTTCCAAATTTCTGGAGGAGATAAGTGGGTTTTTTGGGAAAACGGTAAATTCTTCCAAGTACAGACCATGTGGAAATGGAAGTCCAAAGGGTCCTTTATGATACCTAATAGGTGGGATATCTGAAATAATCTTGGGAATCGAGAAAAACGCACTTTAAAAACTCAATTTTTTTTTGAATTTTTCCAAATTTCTGGAGGAGATAAGTGGGTTTTTTGGGAAAACGGTAAATTCTTCCAAGTACAGACCATGTGGAAATGGAAGTCCAAAGGGTCCTTTATGATACCTAATAGGTGGGATATCTGAAATAATCTTGGGAATCGAGAAAAACGCACTTTAAAAACTCAATTTTTTTTTGAATTTTTCCAAATTTCTGGAGGAGATAAGTGGGTTTTTTGGGAAAACGGTAAATTCTTCCAAGTACAGACTATGTGGAAATGGAAGTCCAAAGGGTCCTTTATGATACCTAATAGGTGGGATATCTGAAATAATCTTGGGAATCGAGAAAAACACTTTAAAAACTCAATTTTTTTTGAATTTTTCCAAATTTCTGGAGGAGATAAGTGGGTTTTGGGAAAACGGTAAATTCTTCCAAGTACAGACCATGTGGAAATGGAAGTCCAAAGGGTCCTTTATGATACCTAATAGGTGGGATATCTGAAATAATCTTGGGAATCGAGAAAAACGCACTTTAAAACTCAATTTTTTTTTGAATTTTTCCAAATTTCTGGAGGAGATAAGTGGGTTTTTTGGGAAAACGGTAAATTCTTCCAAGTACAGACCATGTGGAAATGGAAGTCCAAAGGGTCCTTTATGATACCTAATAGGTGGGATATCTGAAATAATCTTGGGAATCGAGAAAAACGCACTTTAAAAACTCAATTTTTTTTTGAATTTTTCCAAATTTCTGGAGGAGATAAGTGGGTTTTTTGGGAAAACGGTAAATTCTTCCAAGTACAGACCATGTGGAAATGGAAGTCCAAAGGGTCCTTTATGATACCTAATAGGTGGGATATCTGAAATAATCTTGGGAATCGAGAAAAACGCACTTTAAAAACAATTTTTTTTTGAATTTTTCCAAATTTCTGGAGGAGATAAGTGGGTTTTTTGGGAAAACGGTAAATTCTTCCAAGTACAGACCATGTGGAAATGGAAGTCCAAAGGGTCCTTTATGATACCTAATAGGTGGGATATCTGAAATAATCTTGGGAATCGAGAAAAACGCACTTTAAAAACTCAATTTTTTTTGAATTTTTCCAAATTTCTGGAGGAGATAAGTGGGTTTTTTGGGAAAACGGTAAATTCTTCCAAGTACAGACCATGTGGAAATGGAAGTCCAAAGGGTCCTTTATGATACCTAATAGGTGGGATATCTGAAATAATCTTGGGAATCGAGAAAAACGCACTTTAAAAACTCAATTTTTTTTTTGAATTTTTCCAAATTTCTGGAGGAGATAAGTGGGTTTTTTGGGAAAACGGTAAATTCTTCCAAGTACAGACCATGTGGAAATGGAAGTCCAAAGGGTCCTTTATGATACCTAATAGGTGGGATATCTGAAATAATCTTGGGAATCGAGAAAAACGCACTTTAAAACTCAATTTTTTTTTGAATTTTTCCAAATTTCTGGAGGAGATAAGTGGGTTTTTTGGGAAAACGGTAAATTCTTCCAAGTACAGACCATGTGGAAATGGAAGTCCAAAGGGTCCTTTATGATACCTAATAGGTGGGATATCTGAAATAATCTTGGGAATCGAGAAAAACGCACTTTAAAAACTCAATTTTTTTTAATTTTTCCAAATTTCTGGAGGAGATAAGTGGGTTTTTTGGGAAAACGGTAAATTCTTCCAAGTACAGACCATGTGGAAATGGAAGTCCAAAGGGTCCTTTATGATACCTAATAGGTGGGATATCTGAAATAATCTTGGGAATCGAGAAAAACGCACTTTAAAAACTCAATTTTTTTTTGAATTTTTCCAAATTTCTGGAGGAGATAAGTGGGTTTTTTGGGAAAACGGTAAATTCTTCCAAGTACAGACCATGTGGAAATGGAAGTCCAAAGGGTCCTTTATGATACCTAATAGGTGGGATATCTGAAATAATCTTGGGAATCGAGAAAAACGCACTTTAAAAACTCAATTTTTTTTGAATTTTTCCAAATTTCTGGAGGAGATAAGTGGGTTTTGGGAAAACGGTAAATTCTTCCAAGTACAGACCATGTGGAAATGGAAGTCCAAAGGGTCCTTTATGATACCTAATAGGTGGGATATCTGAAATAATCTTGGGAATCGAGAAAACGCACTTTAAAAACTCAATTTTTTTTGAATTTTTCCAAATTTCTGGAGGAGATAAGTGGGTTTTTTGGGAAAACGGTAAATTCTTCCAAGTACAGACCATGTGGAAATGGAAGTCCAAAGGGTCCTTTATGATACCTAATAGGTGGGATATCTGAAATAATCTTGGGAATCGAGAAAAACGCACTTTAAAAACTCAATTTTTTTTTGAATTTTTCCAAATTTCTGGAGGAGATAAGTGGGTTTTTTGGGAAAACGGTAAATTCTTCCAAGTACAGACCATGTGGAAATGGAAGTCCAAAGGGTCCTTTATGATACCTAATAGGTGGGATATCTGAAATAATCTTGGGAATCGAGAAAAACGCACTTTAAAACTCAATTTTTTTTGAATTTTTCCAAATTTCTGGAGGAGATAAGTGGGTTTTGGGAAAACGGTAAATTCTTCCAAGTACAGACCATGTGGAAATGGAAGTCCAAAGGGTCCTTTATGATACCTAATAGGTGGGATATCTGAAATAATCTTGGGAATCGAGAAAAACGCACTTTAAAACTCAATTTTTTTTTGAATTTTTCCAAATTTCTGGAGGAGATAAGTGGGTTTTGGGAAAACGGTAAATTCTTCCAAGTACAGACCATGTGGAAATGGAAGTCCAAAGGGTCCTTTATGATACCTAATAGGTGGGATATCTGAAATAATCTTGGGAATCGAGAAAAACGCACTTTAAAACTCAATTTTTTTTTTGAATTTTTCCAAATTTCTGGAGGAGATAAGTGGGTTTTGGGAAAACGGTAAATTCTTCCAAGTACAGACCATGTGGAAATGGAAGTCCAAAGGGTCCTTTATGATACCTAATAGGTGGGATATCTGAAATAATCTTGGGAATCGAGAAAACGCACTTTAAAACTCAATTTTTTTTTGAATTTTTCCAAATTTCTGGAGGAGATAAGTGGGTTTTGGGAAAACGGTAAATTCTTCCAAGTACAGACCATGTGGAAATGGAAGTCCAAAGGGTCCTTTATGATACCTAATAGGTGGGATATCTGAAATAATCTTGGGAATCGAGAAAACGCACTTTAAAAACTCAATTTTTTTTTGAATTTTTCCAAATTTCTGGAGGAGATAAGTGGGTTTTGGGAAAACGGTAAATTCTTCCAAGTACAGACCATGTGGAAATGGAAGTCCAAAGGGTCCTTTATGATACCTAATAGGTGGGATATCTGAAATAATCTTGGGAATCGAGAAAAACGCACTTTAAAACTCAATTTTTTTTTGAATTTTTCCAAATTTCTGGAGGAGATAAGTGGGTTTTGGGAAAACGGTAAATTCTTCCAAGTACAGACCATGTGGAAATGGAAGTCCAAAGGGTCCTTTATGATACCTAATAGGTGGGATATCTGAAATAATCTTGGGAATCGAGAAAAACGCACTTTAAAACTCAATTTTTTTTTGAATTTTTCCAAATTTCTGGAGGAGATAAGTGGGTTTTGGGAAAACGGTAAATTCTTCCAAGTACAGACCATGTGGAAATGGAAGTCCAAAGGGTCCTTTATGATACCTAATAGGTGGGATATCTGAAATAATCTTGGGAATCGAGAAAAACGCACTTTAAAACTCAATTTTTTTTTAATTTTTCCAAATTTCTGGAGGAGATAAGTGGGTTTTTTGGGAAAACGGTAAATTCTTCCAAGTACAGACCATGTGGAAATGGAAGTCCAAAGGGTCCTTTATGATACCTAATAGGTGGGATATCTGAAATAATCTTGGGAATCGAGAAAAACGCACTTTAAAAACTCAATTTTTTTTGAATTTTTCCAAATTTCTGGAGGAGATAAGTGGGTTTTTTGGGAAAACGGTAAATTCTTCCAAGTACAGACCATGTGGAAATGGAAGTCCAAAGGGTCCTTTATGATACCTAATAGGTGGGATATCTGAAATAATCTTGGGAATCGAGAAAAACGCACTTTAAAAACTCAATTTTTTTTTTGAATTTTTCCAAATTTCTGGAGGAGATAAGTGGGTTTTTTGGGAAAACGGTAAATTCTTCCAAGTACAGACCATGTGGAAATGGAAGTCCAAAGGGTCCTTTATGATACCTAATAGGTGGGATATCTGAAATAATCTTGGGAATCGAGAAAAACGCACTTTAAAACTCAATTTTTTTTTTAATTTTTCCAAATTTCTGGAGGAGATAAGTGGGTTTTTTGGGAAAACGGTAAATTCTTCCAAGTACAGACCATGTGGAAATGGAAGTCCAAAGGGTCCTTTATGATACCTAATAGGTGGGATATCTGAAATAATCTTGGGAATCGAGAAAAACGCACTTTAAAAACTCAATTTTTTTTTTTAATTTTTCCAAATTTCTGGAGGAGATAAGTGGGTTTTTTGGGAAAACGGTAAATTCTTCCAAGTACAGACCATGTGGAAATGGAAGTCCAAAGGGTCCTTTATGATACCTAATAGGTGGGATATCTGAAATAATCTTGGGAATCGAGAAAACGCACTTTAAAACTCAATTTTTTTTTGAATTTTTCCAAATTTCTGGAGGAGATAAGTGGGTTTTTTGGGAAAACGGTAAATTCTTCCAAGTACAGACCATGTGGAAATGGAAGTCCAAAGGGTCCTTTATGATACCTAATAGGTGGGATATCTGAAATAATCTTGGGAATCGAGAAAAACGCACTTTAAAACTCAATTTTTTTTGAATTTTTCCAAATTTCTGGAGGAGATAAGTGGGTTTTGGGAAAACGGTAAATTCTTCCAAGTACAGACCATGTGGAAATGGAAGTCCAAAGGGTCCTTTATGATACCTAATAGGTGGGATATCTGAAATAATCTTGGGAATCGAGAAAACGCACTTTAAAAACTCAATTTTTTTTTGAATTTTTCCAAATTTCTGGAGGAGATAAGTGGGTTTTGGGAAAACGGTAAATTCTTCCAAGTACAGACCATGTGGAAATGGAAGTCCAAAGGGTCCTTTATGATACCTAATAGGTGGGATATCTGAAATAATCTTGGGAATCGAGAAAAACGCACTTTAAAACTCAATTTTTTTTTAATTTTTCCAAATTTCTGGAGGAGATAAGTGGGTTTTGGGAAAACGGTAAATTCTTCCAAGTACAGACCATGTGGAAATGGAAGTCCAAAGGGTCCTTTATGATACCTAATAGGTGGGATATCTGAAATAATCTTGGGAATCGAGAAAAACGCACTTTAAAACTCAATTTTTTTAATTTTTCCAAATTTCTGGGAGATAAGTGGGTTTTGGGAAAACGGTAAATTCTTCCAAGTACAGACCATGTGGAAATGGAAGTCCAAAGGGTCCTTTATGATACCTAATAGGTGGGATATCTGAAATAATCTTGGGAATCGAGAAAACGCACTTTAAAACTCAATTTTTTTTGAATTTTTCCAAATTTCTGGAGGAGATAAGTGGGTTTTGGGAAAACGGTAAATTCTTCCAAGTACAGACCATGTGGAAATGGAAGTCCAAAGGGTCCTTTATGATACCTAATAGGTGGGATATCTGAAATAATCTTGGGAATCGAGAAAAACGCACTTTAAAAACTCAATTTTTTTTGAATTTTTCCAAATTTCTGGAGGAGATAAGTGGGTTTTGGGAAAACGGTAAATTCTTCCAAGTACAGACCATGTGGAAATGGAAGTCCAAAGGGTCCTTTATGATACCTAATAGGTGGGATATCTGAAATAATCTTGGGAATCGAGAAAACGCACTTTAAAACTCAATTTTTTTTTTGAATTTTTCCAAATTTCTGGAGGAGATAAGTGGGTTTTGGGAAAACGGTAAATTCTTCCAAGTACAGACCATGTGGAAATGGAAGTCCAAAGGGTCCTTTATGATACCTAATAGGTGGGATATCTGAAATAATCTTGGGAATCGAGAAAACGCACTTTAAAACTCAATTTTTTTTTGAATTTTTCCAAATTTCTGGAGGAGATAAGTGGGTTTTGGGAAAACGGTAAATTCTTCCAAGTACAGACCATGTGGAAATGGAAGTCCAAAGGGTCCTTTATGATACCTAATAGGTGGGATATCTGAAATAATCTTGGGAATCGAGAAAACGCACTTTAAAAACTCAATTTTTTTTGAATTTTTCCAAATTTCTGAGGAGATAAGTGGGTTTTGGGAAAACGGTAAATTCTTCCAAGTACAGACCATGTGGAAATGGAAGTCCAAAGGGTCCTTTATGATACCTAATAGGTGGGATATCTGAAATAATCTTGGGAATCGAGAAAACGCACTTTAAAACTCAATTTTTTTTGAATTTTTCCAAATTTCTGAGGAGATAAGTGGGTTTTGGGAAAACGGTAAATTCTTCCAAGTACAGACCATGTGGAAATGGAAGTCCAAAGGGTCCTTTATGATACCTAATAGGTGGGATATCTGAAATAATCTTGGGAATCGAGAAAACGCACTTTAAAACTCAATTTTTTTTGAATTTTTCCAAATTTCTGAGGAGATAAGTGGGTTTTGGGAAAACGGTAAATTCTTCCAAGTACAGACCATGTGGAAATGGAAGTCCAAAGGGTCCTTTATGATACCTAATAGGTGGGATATCTGAAATAATCTTGGGAATCGAGAAAACGCACTTTAAAACTCAATTTTTTTTTTGAATTTTTCCAAATTTCTGGAGGAGATAAGTGGGTTTTGGGAAAACGGTAAATTCTTCCAAGTACAGACCATGTGGAAATGGAAGTCCAAAGGGTCCTTTATGATACCTAATAGGTGGGATATCTGAAATAATCTTGGGAATCGAGAAAACGCACTTTAAAACTCAATTTTTTTTTGAATTTTTCCAAATTTCTGGAGGAGATAAGTGGGTTTTGGGAAAACGGTAAATTCTTCCAAGTACAGACCATGTGGAAATGGAAGTCCAAAGGGTCCTTTATGATACCTAATAGGTGGGATATCTGAAATAATCTTGGGAATCGAGAAAACGCACTTTAAAACTCAATTTTTTTTTTGAATTTTTCCAAATTTCTGAGGAGATAAGTGGGTTTTGGGAAAACGGTAAATTCTTCCAAGTACAGACCATGTGGAAATGGAAGTCCAAAGGGTCCTTTATGATACCTAATAGGTGGGATATCTGAAATAATCTTGGGAATCGAGAAAACGCACTTTAAAAACTCAATTTTTTTTTGAATTTTTCCAAATTTCTGAGGAGATAAGTGGGTTTTGGGAAAACGGTAAATTCTTCCAAGTACAGACCATGTGGAAATGGAAGTCCAAAGGGTCCTTTATGATACCTAATAGGTGGGATATCTGAAATAATCTTGGGAATCGAGAAAAACGCACTTTAAAACTCAATTTTTTTTTGAATTTTTCCAAATTTCTGGAGGAGATAAGTGGTTTTTGGGAAAACGGTAAATTCTTCCAAGTACAGACCATGTGGAAATGGAAGTCCAAAGGGTCCTTTATGATACCTAATAGGTGGGATATCTGAAATAATCTTGGGAATCGAGAAAACGCACTTTAAAACTCAATTTTTTTTTTTTTTCCAAATTTCTGAGGAGATAAGTGGGTTTTGGGAAAACGGTAAATTCTTCCAAGTACAGACCATGTGGAAATGGAAGTCCAAAGGGTCCTTTATGATACCTAATAGGTGGGATATCTGAAATAATCTTGGGAATCGAGAAAACGCACTTTAAAAACTCAATTTTTTTTTGAATTTTTCCAAATTTCTGAGGAGATAAGTGGGTTTTTGGGAAAACGGTAAATTCTTCCAAGTACAGACCATGTGGAAATGGAAGTCCAAAGGGTCCTTTATGATACCTAATAGGTGGGATATCTGAAATAATCTTGGGAATCGAGAAAACGCACTTTAAAACTCAATTTTTTTTGAATTTTTCCAAATTTCTGGAGGAGATAAGTGGGTTTTGGGAAAACGGTAAATTCTTCCAAGTACAGACCATGTGGAAATGGAAGTCCAAAGGGTCCTTTATGATACCTAATAGGTGGGATATCTGAAATAATCTTGGGAATCGAGAAAACGCACTTTAAAAACTCAATTTTTTTTTGAATTTTTCCAAATTTCTGAGGAGATAAGTGGGTTTTGGGAAAACGGTAAATTCTTCCAAGTACAGACCATGTGGAAATGGAAGTCCAAAGGGTCCTTTATGATACCTAATAGGTGGGATATCTGAAATAATCTTGGGAATCGAGAAAACGCACTTTAAAAACTCAATTTTTTTTGAATTTTTCCAAATTTCTGAGGAGATAAGTGGGTTTTGGGAAAACGGTAAATTCTTCCAAGTACAGACCATGTGGAAATGGAAGTCCAAAGGGTCCTTTATGATACCTAATAGGTGGGATATCTGAAATAATCTTGGGAATCGAGAAAACGCACTTTAAAAACTCAATTTTTTTTGAATTTTTCCAAATTTCTGGAGGAGATAAGTGGGTTTTTTGGGAAAACGGTAAATTCTTCCAAGTACAGACCATGTGGAAATGGAAGTCCAAAGGGTCCTTTATGATACCTAATAGGTGGGATATCTGAAATAATCTTGGGAATCGAGAAAAACGCACTTTAAAACTCAATTTTTTTTTGAATTTTCCAAATTTCTGGAGGAGATAAGTGGGTTTTGGGAAAACGGTAAATTCTTCCAAGTACAGACCATGTGGAAATGGAAGTCCAAAGGGTCCTTTATGATACCTAATAGGTGGGATATCTGAAATAATCTTGGGAATCGAGAAAACGCACTTTAAAACTCAATTTTTTTAATTTTTCCAAATTTCTGGAGGAGATAAGTGGGTTTTGGGAAAACGGTAAATTCTTCCAAGTACAGACCATGTGGAAATGGAAGTCCAAAGGGTCCTTTATGATACCTAATAGGTGGGATATCTGAAATAATCTTGGGAATCGAGAAAACGCACTTTAAAACTCAATTTTTTTTGAATTTTTCCAAATTTCTGGAGGAGATAAGTGGGTTTTGGGAAAACGGTAAATTCTTCCAAGTACAGACCATGTGGAAATGGAAGTCCAAAGGGTCCTTTATGATACCTAATAGGTGGGATATCTGAAATAATCTTGGGAATCGAGAAAACGCACTTTAAAACTCAATTTTTTTTTGAATTTTTCCAAATTTCTGGAGGAGATAAGTGGGTTTTGGGAAAACGGTAAATTCTTCCAAGTACAGACCATGTGGAAATGGAAGTCCAAAGGGTCCTTTATGATACCTAATAGGTGGGATATCTGAAATAATCTTGGGAATCGAGAAAACGCACTTTAAAACTCAATTTTTTGAATTTTTCCAAATTTCTGGAGGAGATAAGTGGTTTTTGGGAAAACGGTAAATTCTTCCAAGTACAGACCATGTGGAAATGGAAGTCCAAAGGGTCCTTTATGATACCTAATAGGTGGGATATCTGAAATAATCTTGGGAATCGAGAAAACGCACTTTAAAAACTCAATTTTTTTTGAATTTTTCCAAATTTCTGGAGGAGATAAGTGGGTTTTGGGAAAACGGTAAATTCTTCCAAGTACAGACCATGTGGAAATGGAAGTCCAAAGGGTCCTTTATGATACCTAATAGGTGGGATATCTGAAATAATCTTGGGAATCGAGAAAACGCACTTTAAAAACTCAATTTTTTTTTGAATTTTTCCAAATTTCTGGAGGAGATAAGTGGGTTTTGGGGGTAAATTCTTCCAAGTACAGACCATGTGGAAATGGAAGTCCAAAGGGTCCTTTATGATACCTAATAGGTGGGATATCTGAAATAATCTTGGGAATCGAGAAAACGCACTTTAAAACTCAATTTTTTTTTGAATTTTTCCAAATTTCTGAGGAGATAAGTGGGTTTTGGGAAAACGGTAAATTCTTCCAAGTACAGACCATGTGGAAATGGAAGTCCAAAGGGTCCTTTATGATACCTAATAGGTGGGATATCTGAAATAATCTTGGGAATCGAGAAAACGCACTTTAAAACTCAATTTTTTTTTGAATTTTCCAAATTTCTGAGGAGATAAGTGGGTTTTTGGGAAAACGGTAAATTCTTCCAAGTACAGACCATGTGGAAATGGAAGTCCAAAGGGTCCTTTATGATACCTAATAGGTGGGATATCTGAAATAATCTTGGGAATCGAGAAAACGCACTTTAAAACTCAATTTTTTTTGAATTTTTCCAAATTTCTGGAGGAGATAAGTGGGTTTTGGGAAAACGGTAAATTCTTCCAAGTACAGACCATGTGGAAATGGAAGTCCAAAGGGTCCTTTATGATACCTAATAGGTGGGATATCTGAAATAATCTTGGGAATCGAGAAAACGCACTTTAAAACTCAATTTTTTTGAATTTTTCCAAATTTCTGAGGAGATAAGTGGGTTTTTGGGAAAACGGTAAATTCTTCCAAGTACAGACCATGTGGAAATGGAAGTCCAAAGGGTCCTTTATGATACCTAATAGGTGGGATATCTGAAATAATCTTGGGAATCGAGAAAACGCACTTTAAAAACTCAATTTTTTTTGAATTTTTCCAAATTTCTGGAGGAGATAAGTGGGTTTTTTGGGAAAACGGTAAATTCTTCCAAGTACAGACCATGTGGAAATGGAAGTCCAAAGGGTCCTTTATGATACCTAATAGGTGGGATATCTGAAATAATCTTGGGAATCGAGAAAACGCACTTTAAAACTCAATTTTTTTTGAATTTTCCAAATTTCTGGAGGAGATAAGTGGGTTTTGGGAAAACGGTAAATTCTTCCAAGTACAGACCATGTGGAAATGGAAGTCCAAAGGGTCCTTTATGTTGAAAATATATTTTGAATTGAGAATGGCAACACGACTGCATATGATATAAATACAACACTGTGGTGTATGAATTTTAACAGTTGGTACTCATAACTTTATTAGCATCATTATACACAAAATATACTCTTAGACTTAAGTTACTAGCATGTAAGGTTTTATATGTAAATAAACTATCAAACGAAGTGGATGTGTTTTATTGACTGCGCGTGGTGAAGACAAATTTTGCAACAGAGGTTATGGGCCCAGGCATAAAGTGAAGAAAAAGAAAAACAAGAAAGAACAAGAAAAGACATTTAATATGAGCCTATATCAAATTGATAAATTAAGTGATAGTAATTATGATGCCTGGAGTATTCATATGAAGAGTGTGCTTGTCCATTCCGGTTACTGGAATATCGTCAGTGGAAAAGAAACGGCAGATGATGAAGAGGAAAGTAAGCGCAAGGAAAAGTGGCCTGAAAGGGACCAAAAGGCGTTGGCTACAATCACGCTTTGCATAAATGCAGCACAATTGAGCCACATAAAGAGCTGCAAAACTTCCTCGGAGGCATGGAATACACTAAAAGAAGTATTTCGTCCAAGTGGCCCGGTCAAAAAGGTGTACCTTTACAAACAGCTTTTAAATAAAAAGATGAGTGAAGACGGAAGTATGTCGGAACATTTAAGAAGTTTTTCCGAAATAGTGGATAAACTAGCTGAAGTGGGCATCGAGCTACATGAGGAGCTTGTTACAATTATTTTGCTTTCCAGTTTGCCAGCGCAATATGAACAATTTGTTGTTGCAATGGAAACAAGAGATATTTTGCCTACAATTCAGAATTTGAAAGTAAAATTGCTAGAGGAAGCTGATAGAAAACTACAGAAGGAGGGAGAAAGACAACAAATCGCTTTTACAGCCAAGCAAAATTCGAAATACGAGCGATTTAAGAAATCAGACAATGGAAAGAGAAACGATCATCAAAGCCGAAAAAAAAGTACAGTCTGTTTTATTTGTGGTAAGCCAGGGCATTTTGCTGCTAGCTGTTATTCAAGAAAAAAGTACGAAAGAAAGGAAAATGTACAGTCGCAGTTTACTGTATTGGCCGCAGCAGAATCAAACGCACTTGAAGGCAATATCTGGTGTATCGACAGCGGCGCAACCGCGCATATGTCCGGTGACAGATTAAGTTTTACAACACTGAAAGAGCATAGAGAAAAAAATTACACTTGCTGGCGATAAGTATATTTACTCAGAGGGAATGGGTGATGTGAGTATTAACACAAATGTTGGAGAGTTGTTACTGCGAAATGTTTTGTATGTACCAAATTTGACTGGCAATTTTGTATCTGTAAGCAGAGCAGTTGAGAGAGGAATTCGTGTAATATTTGAAAACAAAAAGGCAGTATTTATAGATATAAATAACGAAATCATCTTGTGCGCTAGAAAGAAAAACAACTTGTTTGTGTTTGAAAATAGAAACTGTACCAAACTGTTTCAAGCCAAAGACAGTGACAGTATGATATGGCACAACAGATTTGGGCACCTCAATTATGGTGATCTCCGAAAATTACAACAAAAAGAAATGGTTCTCGGTCTGGAGAAGATATGCTTCAAAAGAAATGAAGCTTGTTTGACTTGCATGAAAGCGAAAATTCACGTACAGCCGTTTAAAAGAAGCAATGAAATAAAATCAAAAAAATATTCTTGACTTAATTCATACAGATGTGTGTGGACCATTTAGTACTTTGTCTCTTGGTGGCTCTCGTTACTTCATAACCTTCATTGATGACTTCTCAAGGCGTATTTTTGTGTATTTTTTGAAATCGAAGGATGAGGCTTTCGATAAATTTATATTATTTCAGAATATGGTGGAACGTCAAACAGACAGAAAAATAAAATGTTTACGAAGTGACAACGGTGGTGAGTTCGCCAATAAAAAGTTTGACGAACATTTAAATAAATGCGGAATAAAAAGGCAATTTTCTGTTCCATACACGCCCCAACAGAATGGCGTAGCTGAACGCGCTAACCGAACAATTATTGAAATGGCTCGAAGTATGTTGTCGAACAGTGGTTTGAATGAAAATCTTTGGGCAGAAGCAGTTTCAACAGCAGTATATATTAGAAATAGATCTCCAACATGTTTAATTAAAGATGCTACCCCATTTGAAGTATTTACAGGGCGCAAACCTTGTGTAAATCATTTTAAAGTGTTTGGCTCTACGGCGGTGGCGTTAGATAAAACGCAATACAAGAAGTTCCAACCAAAAGGAAAAATGTATAAAATGGTTGGCTATTCTCTCACTTCAAAGGCATACCGCTTGTACGATGCAGATTTGCGTATTGTTGTGGAAAAGAGAGATGTCTATTTTGATGAACACAACAACAACAATAACAACAAGGTGGACGTAAGCGAAGATTTCGTCGATGACATACATGCAGAAAATAATTCAATCAAAGAGCCTTTATGTGAAGAGAGCGGAGAAGATGAGAGTAGTAGCGGCGAGTATCACAGTGTAGATGAGAGTGTTATAAGAGAAGTACAAAGCGAGGAGGAGAGAGAGAGAAAAAGATATCACGTGGCAGGCCGAAAATTGTGCGGACTGGTAAACGAGGGAGACCGAAGAAGGTATACAACACGCTCAACACGCTAAGGGAGAAAAGAGACGTAGATATTCCAGTCACAGTAGAAACAGCGTTAAATGGTGAGAACAGAGATAACTGGCGTGATGCCATGCAGGTAGAATATGACTCATTAATCAAGAATGAGACATGGACATTGGTTGATTTGCCTAAGGGGAAGAGAACGATAGGTTCGAAGTGGGTATTTAGTGTTAAAAGGGACAAAAATGGTAGTGTAGACAAATTTAAAGCTAGACTTGTTGCTAAGGGGTGTGCGCAAAAGTATGGGATAGATTACAAGGAGACTTTTTCTCCAGTAATTAGGTATTCAAATATACGTTTACTTTTGGCATTAGCAGTAGAGAAAAAATATGTATTTAGAACAACTGGATGTATGTTCTGCATATTTGAATAGCGATTTGCATGATGTTGTGTATATGCAGCAACCAGAATGTTTTGTCGACAAAGAGTATCCTAAACGTGTATTGAGGTTAGAGAAAGCGATTTATGGACTCAAACAGGCAGGGAGAGAGTGGAACACGAAACTTGACGAGGTTTTACGATCAATGAGTTTTACTCCGCTAGAAAGTGAAAGATGTCTGTATAGACGTGAAGAGAAAGGCAATATAATGTTTATCGCTGTGTATGTCGACGATATAATAATTGCATCTCAATGTAGGGAGGCCATATTGATGGTAAAGCAGGGAATATTTGAGCATTTTAATTGTGTTGATAAGGGGAAACTGAGTTTATTCTTAGGTATAGAAATTGAAAGAGATGGGGAATTAGGGAATATTTCCATAAGCCAGAGAAATTATATCGAGGATTTGTTGTGTGAGAATAATATGGAGGAATGTAGGAAAGTAAGCACACCGTTAGATGCAGGTTTTCAAGGAAAGTGTGAAAGGGAAACATGTATAAAGGTGGACGAGGTTAAGTATCAAGCAATTATTGGATCGCTTATGTATTTGGCATTGTCCACAAGACCAGACATTTTACACTCAGTTACGAAATTGGCTCAATACAATAAAAACCCACACAAGGAACATTTAACTGGTGTGAATCATGTTTTAAGATATTTGTCTGCAACGAAAAATTTTAAGATCACATATAAAAGGACAGGACAAGCAGTTGTAGGCTATGTCGATTCAGACTGGGGAAGCGACACATTGGATAGAAAGTCATATTCTGGTTTTGCATTTTTTATGGCTGGTAGTGTATTTTCTTGGGAGTCACGTAAACAGCAAACGGTTGCGTTAAGCAGCACAGAGGCTGAATATGTGGCATTGTCAACTGCGGCCAAGGAAGCAATATATTTAAGGAGACTTTTAAAGGAAATAGGTTTGACTCATGACAGCGGTCCTATAGTTATTTATGGAGACAATTTAGGAGCACAAAATTTGGCTAAGAATCATACCTATCATTCAAGGACGAAACACATAGATATCAAATACAACTTTTTGAGGGACGCAGTTAGGGAAAATTTGTTAGAGGTAAAGTACATGCCTACGAATGAAATGATAGCTGACGTTCTGACGAAAAACTTGACAAAATCAAAACATTGCGACTTCGTCAACAAATTAGGATTGAAGTGAAGAGGTTAAGACGATTTTTATTATCATTTATTAATTTATTATTTTTATTTGTTTTGTTTAAACTTGCACTCGTGTTGAGGAGGAGTGTTGAAAATATATTTTGAATTGAGAATGGCAACACGACTGCATATGATATAAATACAACACTGTGGTGTATGAATTTTAACAGTTGGTACTCATAACTTTATTAGCATCATTATACACAAAATATACTCTTAGACTTAAGTTACTAGCATGTAAGGTTTTATATGTAAATAAACTATCAAACGAAGTGGATGTGTTTTATTGACTGCGCGTGGTGAAGACAAATTTTGCAACACTTTATGATACCTAATAGGTGGGATATCTGAAATAATCTTGGGAATCGAGAAAAACGCACTTTAAAAACTCAATTTTTTTTTTGAATTTTTCCAAATTTCTGGAGGAGATAAGTGGGTTTTGGGAAAACGGTAAATTCTTCCAAGTACAGACCATGTGGAAATGGAAGTCCAAAGGGTCCTTTATGATACCTAATAGGTGGGATATCTGAAATAATCTTGGGAATCGAGAAAACGCACTTTAAAAACTCAATTTTTTTGAATTTTCCAAATTTCTGGAGGAGATAAGTGGGTTTTTGGGAAAACGGTAAATTCTTCCAAGTACAGACCATGTGGAAATGGAAGTCCAAAGGGTCCTTTATGATACCTAATAGGTGGGATATCTGAAATAATCTTGGGAATCGAGAAAAACACTTTAAAACTCAATTTTTTTTGAATTTTTCCAAATTTCTGAGGAGATAAGTGGGTTTTGGGAAAACGGTAAATTCTTCCAAGTACAGACCATGTGGAAATGGAAGTCCAAAGGGTCCTTTATGATACCTAATAGGTGGGATATCTGAAATAATCTTGGGAATCGAGAAAACGCACTTTAAAACTCAATTTTTTTTGAATTTTTCCAAATTTCTGAGGAGATAAGTGGGTTTTTGGGAAAACGGTAAATTCTTCCAAGTACAGACCATGTGGAAATGGAAGTCCAAAGGGTCCTTTATGATACCTAATAGGTGGGATATCTGAAATAATCTTGGGAATCGAGAAAACGCACTTTTAAAACTCAATTTTTCCAAATTTCTGGAGGAGATAAGTGGTTTTTGGGAAAACGGTAAATTCTTCCAAGTACAGACCATGTGGAAATGGAAGTCCAAAGGGTCCTTTATGATACCTAATAGGTGGGATATCTGAAATAATCTTGGGAATCGAGAAAAACGCACTTTAAAACTCAATTTTTTTTTTGAATTTTCCAAATTTCTGAGGAGATAAGTGGGTTTTTGGGAAAACGGTAAATTCTTCCAAGTACAGACCATGTGGAAATGGAAGTCCAAAGGGTCCTTTATGATACCTAATAGGTGGGATATCTGAAATAATCTTGGGAATCGAGAAAACGCACTTTAAAACTCAATTTTTTTTTTGAATTTTTCCAAATTTCTGAGGAGATAAGTGGGTTTTGGGAAAACGGTAAATTCTTCCAAGTACAGACCATGTGGAAATGGAAGTCCAAAGGGTCCTTTATGATACCTAATAGGTGGGATATCTGAAATAATCTTGGGAATCGAGAAAACGCACTTTAAAACTCAATTTTTTTTGAATTTTCCAAATTTCTGGAGGAGATAAGTGGCTTTTTTGGGAAAACGGTAAATTCTTCCAAGTACAGACCATGTGGAAATGGAAGTCCAAAGGGTCCTTTATGATACCTAATAGGTGGGATATCTGAAATAATCTTGGGAATCGAGAAAAACGCACTTTAAAAACTCAATTTTTTTGAATTTTTCCAAATTTCTGGAGGAGATAAGTGGGTTTTGGGAAAACGGTAAATTCTTCCAAGTACAGACCATGTGGAAATGGAAGTCCAAAGGGTCCTTTATGATACCTAATAGGTGGGATATCTGAAATAATCTTGGGAATCGAGAAAACGCACTTTAAAACTCAATTTTTTTTTGAATTTTTCCAAATTTCTGGAGGAGATAAGTGGGTTTTGGGAAAACGGTAAATTCTTCCAAGTACAGACCATGTGGAAATGGAAGTCCAAAGGGTCCTTTATGATACCTAATAGGTGGGATATCTGAAATAATCTTGGGAATCGAGAAAACGCACTTTAAAACTCAATTTTTTTGAATTTTTCCAAATTTCTGGAGGAGATAAGTGGGTTTTTGGGAAAACGGTAAATTCTTCCAAGTACAGACCATGTGGAAATGGAAGTCCAAAGGGTCCTTTATGATACCTAATAGGTGGGATATCTGAAATAATCTTGGGAATCGAGAAAACGCACTTTAAAAACTCAATTTTTTTTTAATTTTTCCAAATTTCTGAGGAGATAAGTGGGTTTTGGGAAAACGGTAAATTCTTCCAAGTACAGACCATGTGGAAATGGAAGTCCAAAGGGTCCTTTATGATACCTAATAGGTGGGATATCTGAAATAATCTTGGGAATCGAGAAAACGCACTTTAAAACTCAATTTTTTTTGAATTTTTCCAAATTTCTGGAGGAGATAAGTGGGTTTTGGGAAAACGGTAAATTCTTCCAAGTACAGACCATGTGGAAATGGAAGTCCAAAGGGTCCTTTATGATACCTAATAGGTGGGATATCTGAAATAATCTTGGGAATCGAGAAAAACGCACTTTAAAAACTCAATTTTTTTGAATTTTTCCAAATTTCTGAGGAGATAAGTGGGTTTTGGGAAAACGGTAAATTCTTCCAAGTACAGACCATGTGGAAATGGAAGTCCAAAGGGTCCTTTATGATACCTAATAGGTGGGATATCTGAAATAATCTTGGGAATCGAGAAAACGCACTTTAAAACTCAATTTTTTTTGAATTTTCCAAATTTCTGGAGGAGATAAGTGGGTTTTGGGAAAACGGTAAATTCTTCCAAGTACAGACCATGTGGAAATGGAAGTCCAAAGGGTCCTTTATGATACCTAATAGGTGGGATATCTGAAATAATCTTGGGAATCGAGAAAACGCACTTTAAAACTCAATTTTTTTTGAATTTTTCCAAATTTCTGGAGGAGATAAGTGGGTTTTGGGAAAACGGTAAATTCTTCCAAGTACAGACCATGTGGAAATGGAAGTCCAAAGGGTCCTTTATGATACCTAATAGGTGGGATATCTGAAATAATCTTGGGAATCGAGAAAACGCACTTTAAAACTCAATTTTTTTGAATTTTTCCAAATTTCTGGAGGAGATAAGTGGGTTTTTTGGGAAAACGGTAAATTCTTCCAAGTACAGACCATGTGGAAATGGAAGTCCAAAGGGTCCTTTATGATACCTAATAGGTGGGATATCTGAAATAATCTTGGGAATCGAGAAAACGCACTTTAAAACTCAATTTTTTTGAATTTTTCCAAATTTCTGAGGAGATAAGTGGGTTTTGGGAAAACGGTAAATTCTTCCAAGTACAGACCATGTGGAAATGGAAGTCCAAAGGGTCCTTTATGATACCTAATAGGTGGGATATCTGAAATAATCTTGGGAATCGAGAAAACGCACTTTAAAACTCAATTTTTTTGAATTTTTCCAAATTTCTGGAGGAGATAAGTGGGTTTTTTGGGAAAACGGTAAATTCTTCCAAGTACAGACCATGTGGAAATGGAAGTCCAAAGGGTCCTTTATGATACCTAATAGGTGGGATATCTGAAATAATCTTGGGAATCGAGAAAACGCACTTTAAAAACTCAATTTTTTTTAATTTTTCCAAATTTCTGGAGGAGATAAGTGGGTTTTGGGAAAACGGTAAATTCTTCCAAGTACAGACCATGTGGAAATGGAAGTCCAAAGGGTCCTTTATGATACCTAATAGGTGGGATATCTGAAATAATCTTGGGAATCGAGAAAACGCACTTTAAAACTCAATTTTTTTTTGAATTTTTCCAAATTTCTGAGGAGATAAGTGGGTTTTGGGAAAACGGTAAATTCTTCCAAGTACAGACCATGTGGAAATGGAAGTCCAAAGGGTCCTTTATGATACCTAATAGGTGGGATATCTGAAATAATCTTGGGAATCGAGAAAACGCACTTTAAAACTCAATTTTTTTTGAATTTTTCCAAATTTCTGGAGGAGATAAGTGGGTTTTGGGAAAACGGTAAATTCTTCCAAGTACAGACCATGTGGAAATGGAAGTCCAAAGGGTCCTTTATGATACCTAATAGGTGGGATATCTGAAATAATCTTGGGAATCGAGAAAACGCACTTTAAAACTCAATTTTTTTGAATTTTTCCAAATTTCTGGAGGAGATAAGTGGGTTTTTGGGAAAACGGTAAATTCTTCCAAGTACAGACCATGTGGAAATGGAAGTCCAAAGGGTCCTTTATGATACCTAATAGGTGGGATATCTGAAATAATCTTGGGAATCGAGAAAACGCACTTTAAAACTCAATTTTTTTTTGAATTTTTCCAAATTTCTGGAGGAGATAAGGGTTTTTGGGAAAACGGTAAATTCTTCCAAGTACAGACCATGTGGAAATGGAAGTCCAAAGGGTCCTTTATGATACCTAATAGGTGGGATATCTGAAATAATCTTGGGAATCGAGAAAACGCACTTTAAAACTCAATTTTTTTGAATTTTTCCAAATTTCTGAGGAGATAAGTGGGTTTTTGGGAAAACGGTAAATTCTTCCAAGTACAGACCATGTGGAAATGGAAGTCCAAAGGGTCCTTTATGATACCTAATAGGTGGGATATCTGAAATAATCTTGGGAATCGAGAAAACGCACTTTAAAACTCAATTTTTTTTGAATTTTTCCAAATTTCTGAGGAGATAAGTGGGTTTTTGGAAAACGGTAAATTCTTCCAAGTACAGACCATGTGGAAATGGAAGTCCAAAGGGTCCTTTATGATACCTAATAGGTGGGATATCTGAAATAATCTTGGGAATCGAGAAAACGCACTTTAAAAACTCAATTTTTTTGAATTTTTCCAAATTTCTGGAGGAGATAAGTGGGTTTTGGGAAAACGGTAAATTCTTCCAAGTACAGACCATGTGGAAATGGAAGTCCAAAGGGTCCTTTATGATACCTAATAGGTGGGATATCTGAAATAATCTTGGGAATCGAGAAAACGCACTTTAAAACTCAATTTTTTTTGAATTTTTCCAAATTTCTGGAGATAAGTGGGTTTTTGGGAAAACGGTAAATTCTTCCAAGTACAGACCATGTGGAAATGGAAGTCCAAAGGGTCCTTTATGATACCTAATAGGTGGGATATCTGAAATAATCTTGGGAATCGAGAAAACGCACTTTAAAACTCAATTTTTTTTGAATTTTTCCAAATTTCTGGAGGAGATAAGTGGGTTTTTTGGGAAAACGGTAAATTCTTCCAAGTACAGACCATGTGGAAATGGAAGTCCAAAGGGTCCTTTATGATACCTAATAGGTGGGATATCTGAAATAATCTTGGGAATCGAGAAAAACGCACTTTAAAACTCAATTTTTTTTTTTGAATTTTTCCAAATTTCTGGAGGAGATAAGTGGGTTTTTTGGGAAAACGGTAAATTCTTCCAAGTACAGACCATGTGGAAATGGAAGTCCAAAGGGTCCTTTATGATACCTAATAGGTGGGATATCTGAAATAATCTTGGGAATCGAGAAAACGCACTTTAAAACTCAATTTTTTTTGAATTTTTCCAAATTTCTGAGGAGATAAGTGGGTTTTGGGAAAACGGTAAATTCTTCCAAGTACAGACCATGTGGAAATGGAAGTCCAAAGGGTCCTTTATGATACCTAATAGGTGGGATATCTGAAATAATCTTGGGAATCGAGAAAACGCACTTTAAAACTCAATTTTTTTTGAATTTTTCCAAATTTCTGAGGAGATAAGTGGTTTTTGGGAAAACGGTAAATTCTTCCAAGTACAGACCATGTGGAAATGGAAGTCCAAAGGGTCCTTTATGATACCTAATAGGTGGGATATCTGAAATAATCTTGGGAATCGAGAAAACGCACTTTAAAAACTCAATTTTTTTTGAATTTTTCCAAATTTCTGAGGAGATAAGTGGGTTTTGGGAAAACGGTAAATTCTTCCAAGTACAGACCATGTGGAAATGGAAGTCCAAAGGGTCCTTTATGATACCTAATAGGTGGGATATCTGAAATAATCTTGGGAATCGAGAAAACGCACTTTAAAACTCAATTTTTTTTGAATTTTTCCAAATTTCTGGAGGAGATAAGTGGGTTTTTGGGAAAACGGTAAATTCTTCCAAGTACAGACCATGTGGAAATGGAAGTCCAAAGGGTCCTTTATGATACCTAATAGGTGGGATATCTGAAATAATCTTGGGAATCGAGAAAACGCACTTTAAAAACTCAATTTTTTTTGAATTTTTCCAAATTTCTGAGGAGATAAGTGGGTTTTTGGGAAAACGGTAAATTCTTCCAAGTACAGACCATGTGGAAATGGAAGTCCAAAGGGTCCTTTATGATACCTAATAGGTGGGATATCTGAAATAATCTTGGGAATCGAGAAAACGCACTTTAAAACTCAATTTTTTTTGAATTTTTCCAAATTTCTGAGGAGATAAGTGGGTTTTGGGAAAACGGTAAATTCTTCCAAGTACAGACCATGTGGAAATGGAAGTCCAAAGGGTCCTTTATGATACCTAATAGGTGGGATATCTGAAATAATCTTGGGAATCGAGAAAACGCACTTTAAAACTCAATTTTTTTTTGAATTTTTCCAAATTTCTGAGGAGATAAGTGGGTTTTTGGGAAAACGGTAAATTCTTCCAAGTACAGACCATGTGGAAATGGAAGTCCAAAGGGTCCTTTATGATACCTAATAGGTGGGATATCTGAAATAATCTTGGGAATCGAGAAAACGCACTTTAAAACTCAATTTTTTTTGAATTTTTCCAAATTTCTGAGGAGATAAGTGGGTTTTTGGGAAAACGGTAAATTCTTCCAAGTACAGACCATGTGGAAATGGAAGTCCAAAGGGTCCTTTATGATACCTAATAGGTGGGATATCTGAAATAATCTTGGGAATCGAGAAAACGCACTTTAAAACTCAATTTTTTTTTGAATTTTTCCAAATTTCTGAGGAGATAAGTGGGTTTTGGGAAAACGGTAAATTCTTCCAAGTACAGACCATGTGGAAATGGAAGTCCAAAGGGTCCTTTATGATACCTAATAGGTGGGATATCTGAAATAATCTTGGGAATCGAGAAAACGCACTTTAAAACTCAATTTTTTTGAATTTTTCCAAATTTCTGAGGAGATAAGTGGGTTTTTGGGAAAACGGTAAATTCTTCCAAGTACAGACCATGTGGAAATGGAAGTCCAAAGGGTCCTTTATGATACCTAATAGGTGGGATATCTGAAATAATCTTGGGAATCGAGAAAACGCACTTTAAAACTCAATTTTTTTTGAATTTTTCCAAATTTCTGAGGAGATAAGTGGTTTTTGGGAAAACGGTAAATTCTTCCAAGTACAGACCATGTGGAAATGGAAGTCCAAAGGGTCCTTTATGATACCTAATAGGTGGGATATCTGAAATAATCTTGGGAATCGAGAAAACGCACTTTAAAAACTCAATTTTTTTTGAATTTTTCCAAATTTCTGAGGAGATAAGTGGGTTTTTGGGAAAACGGTAAATTCTTCCAAGTACAGACCATGTGGAAATGGAAGTCCAAAGGGTCCTTTATGATACCTAATAGGTGGGATATCTGAAATAATCTTGGGAATCGAGAAAACGCACTTTAAAACTCAATTTTTTTTGAATTTTTCCAAATTTCTGAGGAGATAAGTGGGTTTTGGGAAAACGGTAAATTCTTCCAAGTACAGACCATGTGGAAATGGAAGTCCAAAGGGTCCTTTATGATACCTAATAGGTGGGATATCTGAAATAATCTTGGGAATCGAGAAAACGCACTTTAAAACTCAATTTTTTTGAATTTTTCCAAATTTCTGAGGAGATAAGTGGGTTTTGGGAAAACGGTAAATTCTTCCAAGTACAGACCATGTGGAAATGGAAGTCCAAAGGGTCCTTTATGATACCTAATAGGTGGGATATCTGAAATAATCTTGGGAATCGAGAAAACGCACTTTAAAACTCAATTTTTTTTGAATTTTTCCAAATTTCTGAGGAGATAAGTGGGTTTTGGGAAAACGGTAAATTCTTCCAAGTACAGACCATGTGGAAATGGAAGTCCAAAGGGTCCTTTATGATACCTAATAGGTGGGATATCTGAAATAATCTTGGGAATCGAGAAAACGCACTTTAAAAACTCAATTTTTTTGAATTTTTCCAAATTTCTGAGGAGATAAGTGGGTTTTGGGAAAACGGTAAATTCTTCCAAGTACAGACCATGTGGAAATGGAAGTCCAAAGGGTCCTTTATGATACCTAATAGGTGGGATATCTGAAATAATCTTGGGAATCGAGAAAACGCACTTTAAAACTCAATTTTTTTGAATTTTTCCAAATTTCTGAGGAGATAAGTGGGTTTTTGGGAAAACGGTAAATTCTTCCAAGTACAGACCATGTGGAAATGGAAGTCCAAAGGGTCCTTTATGATACCTAATAGGTGGGATATCTGAAATAATCTTGGGAATCGAGAAAACGCACTTTAAAACTCAATTTTTTTGAATTTTTCCAAATTTCTGAGGAGATAAGTGGGTTTTGGGAAAACGGTAAATTCTTCCAAGTACAGACCATGTGGAAATGGAAGTCCAAAGGGTCCTTTATGATACCTAATAGGTGGGATATCTGAAATAATCTTGGGAATCGAGAAAACGCACTTTAAAACTCAATTTTTTTTGAATTTTTCCAAATTTCTGAGGAGATAAGTGGTTTTTGGGAAAACGGTAAATTCTTCCAAGTACAGACCATGTGGAAATGGAAGTCCAAAGGGTCCTTTATGATACCTAATAGGTGGGATATCTGAAATAATCTTGGGAATCGAGAAAACGCACTTTAAAACTCAATTTTTTTTGAATTTTTCCAAATTTCTGAGGAGATAAGTGGGTTTTGGGAAAACGGTAAATTCTTCCAAGTACAGACCATGTGGAAATGGAAGTCCAAAGGGTCCTTTATGATACCTAATAGGTGGGATATCTGAAATAATCTTGGGAATCGAGAAAACGCACTTTAAAACTCAATTTTTTTTTGAATTTTTCCAAATTTCTGAGGAGATAAGTGGGTTTTGGGAAAACGGTAAATTCTTCCAAGTACAGACCATGTGGAAATGGAAGTCCAAAGGGTCCTTTATGATACCTAATAGGTGGGATATCTGAAATAATCTTGGGAATCGAGAAAACGCACTTTAAAACTCAATTTTTTTTGAATTTTTCCAAATTTCTGAGGAGATAAGTGGTTTTTGGGAAAACGGTAAATTCTTCCAAGTACAGACCATGTGGAAATGGAAGTCCAAAGGGTCCTTTATGATACCTAATAGGTGGGATATCTGAAATAATCTTGGGAATCGAGAAAACGCACTTTAAAACTCAATTTTTTTGAATTTTTCCAAATTTCTGAGGAGATAAGTGGGTTTTGGGAAAACGGTAAATTCTTCCAAGTACAGACCATGTGGAAATGGAAGTCCAAAGGGTCCTTTATGATACCTAATAGGTGGGATATCTGAAATAATCTTGGGAATCGAGAAAACGCACTTTAAAAACTCAATTTTTTTTGAATTTTTCCAAATTTCTGAGGAGATAAGTGGTTTTTGGGAAAACGGTAAATTCTTCCAAGTACAGACCATGTGGAAATGGAAGTCCAAAGGGTCCTTTATGATACCTAATAGGTGGGATATCTGAAATAATCTTGGGAATCGAGAAAACGCACTTTAAAACTCAATTTTTTTTGAATTTTTCCAAATTTCTGAGGAGATAAGTGGGTTTTGGGAAAACGGTAAATTCTTCCAAGTACAGACCATGTGGAAATGGAAGTCCAAAGGGTCCTTTATGATACCTAATAGGTGGGATATCTGAAATAATCTTGGGAATCGAGAAAACGCACTTTAAAACTCAATTTTTTTTTGAATTTTTCCAAATTTCTGAGGAGATAAGTGGGTTTTGGGAAAACGGTAAATTCTTCCAAGTACAGACCATGTGGAAATGGAAGTCCAAAGGGTCCTTTATGATACCTAATAGGTGGGATATCTGAAATAATCTTGGGAATCGAGAAAACGCACTTTAAAACTCAATTTTTTTTGAATTTTTCCAAATTTCTGAGGAGATAAGTGGGTTTTGGGAAAACGGTAAATTCTTCCAAGTACAGACCATGTGGAAATGGAAGTCCAAAGGGTCCTTTATGATACCTAATAGGTGGGATATCTGAAATAATCTTGGGAATCGAGAAAACGCACTTTAAAACTCAATTTTTTTTGAATTTTTCCAAATTTCTGAGGAGATAAGTGGGTTTTGGGAAAACGGTAAATTCTTCCAAGTACAGACCATGTGGAAATGGAAGTCCAAAGGGTCCTTTATGATACCTAATAGGTGGGATATCTGAAATAATCTTGGGAATCGAGAAAACGCACTTTAAAACTCAATTTTTTTTGAATTTTTCCAAATTTCTGAGGAGATAAGTGGGTTTTTGGGAAAACGGTAAATTCTTCCAAGTACAGACCATGTGGAAATGGAAGTCCAAAGGGTCCTTTATGATACCTAATAGGTGGGATATCTGAAATAATCTTGGGAATCGAGAAAACGCACTTTAAAACTCAATTTTTTTTTTTTTCCAAATTTCTGAGGAGATAAGTGGGTTTTTGGGAAAACGGTAAATTCTTCCAAGTACAGACCATGTGGAAATGGAAGTCCAAAGGGTCCTTTATGATACCTAATAGGTGGGATATCTGAAATAATCTTGGGAATCGAGAAAACGCACTTTAAAACTCAATTTTTTTTGAATTTTTCCAAATTTCTGAGGAGATAAGTGGGTTTTGGGAAAACGGTAAATTCTTCCAAGTACAGACCATGTGGAAATGGAAGTCCAAAGGGTCCTTTATGATACCTAATAGGTGGGATATCTGAAATAATCTTGGGAATCGAGAAAACGCACTTTAAAACTCAATTTTTTTTGAATTTTTCCAAATTTCTGAGGAGATAAGTGGTTTTTGGGAAAACGGTAAATTCTTCCAAGTACAGACCATGTGGAAATGGAAGTCCAAAGGGTCCTTTATGATACCTAATAGGTGGGATATCTGAAATAATCTTGGGAATCGAGAAAACGCACTTTAAAACTCAATTTTTTTTGAATTTTTCCAAATTTCTGAGGAGATAAGTGGGTTTTTGGGAAAACGGTAAATTCTTCCAAGTACAGACCATGTGGAAATGGAAGTCCAAAGGGTCCTTTATGATACCTAATAGGTGGGATATCTGAAATAATCTTGGGAATCGAGAAAACGCACTTTAAAACTCAATTTTTTTTGAATTTTTCCAAATTTCTGAGGAGATAAGTGGGTTTTGGGAAAACGGTAAATTCTTCCAAGTACAGACCATGTGGAAATGGAAGTCCAAAGGGTCCTTTATGATACCTAATAGGTGGGATATCTGAAATAATCTTGGGAATCGAGAAAACGCACTTTAAAACTCAATTTTTTTTGAATTTTTCCAAATTTCTGAGGAGATAAGTGGGTTTTGGGAAAACGGTAAATTCTTCCAAGTACAGACCATGTGGAAATGGAAGTCCAAAGGGTCCTTTATGATACCTAATAGGTGGGATATCTGAAATAATCTTGGGAATCGAGAAAACGCACTTTAAAACTCAATTTTTTTTGAATTTTTCCAAATTTCTGAGGAGATAAGTGGGTTTTGGGAAAACGGTAAATTCTTCCAAGTACAGACCATGTGGAAATGGAAGTCCAAAGGGTCCTTTATGATACCTAATAGGTGGGATATCTGAAATAATCTTGGGAATCGAGAAAACGCACTTTAAAACTCAATTTTTTTTGAATTTTTCCAAATTTCTGAGGAGATAAGTGGGTTTTGGGAAAACGGTAAATTCTTCCAAGTACAGACCATGTGGAAATGGAAGTCCAAAGGGTCCTTTATGATACCTAATAGGTGGGATATCTGAAATAATCTTGGGAATCGAGAAAACGCACTTTAAAACTCAATTTTTTTTGAATTTTTCCAAATTTCTGAGGAGATAAGTGGGTTTTTGGGAAAACGGTAAATTCTTCCAAGTACAGACCATGTGGAAATGGAAGTCCAAAGGGTCCTTTATGATACCTAATAGGTGGGATATCTGAAATAATCTTGGGAATCGAGAAAACGCACTTTAAAACTCAATTTTTTTTGAATTTTTCCAAATTTCTGAGGAGATAAGTGGGTTTTTGGGAAAACGGTAAATTCTTCCAAGTACAGACCATGTGGAAATGGAAGTCCAAAGGGTCCTTTATGATACCTAATAGGTGGGATATCTGAAATAATCTTGGGAATCGAGAAAACGCACTTTAAAACTCAATTTTTTTGAATTTTTCCAAATTTCTGAGGAGATAAGTGGGTTTTTGGGAA
This sequence comes from Eumeta japonica, assembly GCA_005406025.1. Classification (NCBI taxonomy): domain Eukaryota; kingdom Metazoa; phylum Arthropoda; class Insecta; order Lepidoptera; family Psychidae; genus Eumeta; species Eumeta japonica. Next base: position 47,117 of record BGZK01002034.1, read on the forward strand.
AACGGTAAATTCTTCCAAGTACAGACCATGTGGAAATGGAAGTCCAAAGGGTCCTTTATGATACCTAATAGGTGGGATATCTGAAATAATCTTGGGAATCGAGAAAACGCACTTTAAAACTCAATTTTTTTGAATTTTTCCAAATTTCTGAGGAGATAAGTGGGTTTTTGGGAAAACGGTAAATTCTTCCAAGTACAGACCATGTGGAAATGGAAGTCCAAAGGGTCCTTTATGATACCTAATAGGTGGGATATCTGAAATAATCTTGGGAATCGAGAAAACGCACTTTAAAACTCAATTTTTTTTGAATTTTTCCAAATTTCTGAGGAGATAAGTGGGTTTTGGGAAAACGGTAAATTCTTCCAAGTACAGACCATGTGGAAATGGAAGTCCAAAGGGTCCTTTATGATACCTAATAGGTGGGATATCTGAAATAATCTTGGGAATCGAGAAAACGCACTTTAAAACTCAATTTTTTTTGAATTTTTCCAAATTTCTGAGGAGATAAGTGGGTTTTTGGGAAAACGGTAAATTCTTCCAAGTACAGACCATGTGGAAATGGAAGTCCAAAGGGTCCTTTATGATACCTAATAGGTGGGATATCTGAAATAATCTTGGGAATCGAGAAAACGCACTTTAAAACTCAATTTTTTTTGAATTTTTCCAAATTTCTGAGGAGATAAGTGGGTTTTTGGAAAACGGTAAATTCTTCCAAGTACAGACCATGTGGAAATGGAAGTCCAAAGGGTCCTTTATGATACCTAATAGGTGGGATATCTGAAATAATCTTGGGAATCGAGAAAACGCACTTTAAAACTCAATTTTTTTTGAATTTTTCCAAATTTCTGAGGAGATAAGTGGTTTTTGGGAAAACGGTAAATTCTTCCAAGTACAGACCATGTGGAAATGGAAGTCCAAAGGGTCCTTTATGATACCTAATAGGTGGGATATCTGAAATAATCTTGGGAATCGAGAAAACGCACTTTAAAACTCAATTTTTTTGAATTTTTCCAAATTTCTGAGGAGATAAGTGGTTTTTGGGAAAACGGTAAATTCTTCCAAGTACAGACCATGTGGAAATGGAAGTCCAAAGGGTCCTTTATGATACCTAATAGGTGGGATATCTGAAATAATCTTGGGAATCGAGAAAACGCACTTTAAAACTCAATTTTTTTTGAATTTTTCCAAATTTCTGAGGAGATAAGTGGTTTTTGGGAAAACGGTAAATTCTTCCAAGTACAGACCATGTGGAAATGGAAGTCCAAAGGGTCCTTTATGATACCTAATAGGTGGGATATCTGAAATAATCTTGGGAATCGAGAAAACGCACTTTAAAACTCAATTTTTTTTGAATTTTTCCAAATTTCTGAGGAGATAAGTGGGTTTTTGGGAAAACGGTAAATTCTTCCAAGTACAGACCATGTGGAAATGGAAGTCCAAAGGGTCCTTTATGATACCTAATAGGTGGGATATCTGAAATAATCTTGGGAATCGAGAAAACGCACTTTAAAACTCAATTTTTTTTGAATTTTTCCAAATTTCTGAGGAGATAAGTGGGTTTTTGGGAAAACGGTAAATTCTTCCAAGTACAGACCATGTGGAAATGGAAGTCCAAAGGGTCCTTTATGATACCTAATAGGTGGGATATCTGAAATAATCTTGGGAATCGAGAAAACGCACTTTAAAACTCAATTTTTTTTGAATTTTTCCAAATTTCTGAGGAGATAAGTGGGTTTTTGGGAAAACGGTAAATTCTTCCAAGTACAGACCATGTGGAAATGGAAGTCCAAAGGGTCCTTTATGATACCTAATAGGTGGGATATCTGAAATAATCTTGGGAATCGAGAAAACGCACTTTAAAACTCAATTTTTTTGAATTTTTCCAAATTTCTGAGGAGATAAGTGGTTTTTGGGAAAACGGTAAATTCTTCCAAGTACAGACCATGTGGAAATGGAAGTCCAAAGGGTCCTTTATGATACCTAATAGGTGGGATATCTGAAATAATCTTGGGAATCGAGAAAACGCACTTTAAAACTCAATTTTTTTTGAATTTTTCCAAATTTCTGAGGAGATAAGTGGGTTTTTGGGAAAACGGTAAATTCTTCCAAGTACAGACCATGTGGAAATGGAAGTCCAAAGGGTCCTTTATGATACCTAATAGGTGGGATATCTGAAATAATCTTGGGAATCGAGAAAACGCACTTTAAAACTCAATTTTTTTTGAATTTTTCCAAATTTCTGAGGAGATAAGTGGGTTTTGGGAAAACGGTAAATTCTTCCAAGTACAGACCATGTGGAAATGGAAGTCCAAAGGGTCCTTTATGATACCTAATAGGTGGGATATCTGAAATAATCTTGGGAATCGAGAAAACGCACTTTAAAACTCAATTTTTTTTGAATTTTTCCAAATTTCTGAGGAGATAAGTGGGTTTTTGGGAAAACGGTAAATTCTTCCAAGTACAGACCATGTGGAAATGGAAGTCCAAAGGGTCCTTTATGATACCTAATAGGTGGGATATCTGAAATAATCTTGGGAATCGAGAAAACGCACTTTAAAACTCAATTTTTTTTGAATTTTTCCAAATTTCTGAGGAGATAAGTGGGTTTTTGGGAAAACGGTAAATTCTTCCAAGTACAGACCATGTGGAAATGGAAGTCCAAAGGGTCCTTTATGATACCTAATAGGTGGGATATCTGAAATAATCTTGGGAATCGAGAAAACGCACTTTAAAACTCAATTTTTTTTGAATTTTTCCAAATTTCTGAGGAGATAAGTGGGTTTTGGGAAAACGGTAAATTCTTCCAAGTACAGACCATGTGGAAATGGAAGTCCAAAGGGTCCTTTATGATACCTAATAGGTGGGATATCTGAAATAATCTTGGGAATCGAGAAAACGCACTTTAAAACTCAATTTTTTTTTGAATTTTTCCAAATTTCTGAGGAGATAAGTGGTTTTTGGGAAAACGGTAAATTCTTCCAAGTACAGACCATGTGGAAATGGAAGTCCAAAGGGTCCTTTATGATACCTAATAGGTGGGATATCTGAAATAATCTTGGGAATCGAGAAAACGCACTTTAAAACTCAATTTTTTTGAATTTTTCCAAATTTCTGAGGAGATAAGTGGGTTTTTGGGAAAACGGTAAATTCTTCCAAGTACAGACCATGTGGAAATGGAAGTCCAAAGGGTCCTTTATGATACCTAATAGGTGGGATATCTGAAATAATCTTGGGAATCGAGAAAACGCACTTTAAAACTCAATTTTTTTTGAATTTTTCCAAATTTCTGAGGAGATAAGTGGTTTTTGGGAAAACGGTAAATTCTTCCAAGTACAGACCATGTGGAAATGGAAGTCCAAAGGGTCCTTTATGATACCTAATAGGTGGGATATCTGAAATAATCTTGGGAATCGAGAAAACGCACTTTAAAACTCAATTTTTTTGAATTTTTCCAAATTTCTGAGGAGATAAGTGGGTTTTTGGGAAAACGGTAAATTCTTCCAAGTACAGACCATGTGGAAATGGAAGTCCAAAGGGTCCTTTATGATACCTAATAGGTGGGATATCTGAAATAATCTTGGGAATCGAGAAAACGCACTTTAAAACTCAATTTTTTTTGAATTTTTCCAAATTTCTGAGGAGATAAGTGGGTTTTTGGGAAAACGGTAAATTCTTCCAAGTACAGACCATGTGGAAATGGAAGTCCAAAGGGTCCTTTATGATACCTAATAGGTGGGATATCTGAAATAATCTTGGGAATCGAGAAAACGCACTTTAAAACTCAATTTTTTTTGAATTTTTCCAAATTTCTGAGGAGATAAGTGGGTTTTGGGAAAACGGTAAATTCTTCCAAGTACAGACCATGTGGAAATGGAAGTCCAAAGGGTCCTTTATGATACCTAATAGGTGGGATATCTGAAATAATCTTGGGAATCGAGAAAACGCACTTTAAAACTCAATTTTTTTTTGAATTTTTCCAAATTTCTGAGGAGATAAGTGGGTTTTTGGGAAAACGGTAAATTCTTCCAAGTACAGACCATGTGGAAATGGAAGTCCAAAGGGTCCTTTATGATACCTAATAGGTGGGATATCTGAAATAATCTTGGGAATCGAGAAAACGCACTTTAAAACTCAATTTTTTTTGAATTTTTCCAAATTTCTGAGGAGATAAGTGGGTTTTTGGGAAAACGGTAAATTCTTCCAAGTACAGACCATGTGGAAATGGAAGTCCAAAGGGTCCTTTATGATACCTAATAGGTGGGATATCTGAAATAATCTTGGGAATCGAGAAAACGCACTTTAAAACTCAATTTTTTTGAATTTTTCCAAATTTCTGAGGAGATAAGTGGTTTTTGGGAAAACGGTAAATTCTTCCAAGTACAGACCATGTGGAAATGGAAGTCCAAAGGGTCCTTTATGATACCTAATAGGTGGGATATCTGAAATAATCTTGGGAATCGAGAAAACGCACTTTAAAACTCAATTTTTTTTGAATTTTTCCAAATTTCTGAGGAGATAAGTGGGTTTTTGGGAAAACGGTAAATTCTTCCAAGTACAGACCATGTGGAAATGGAAGTCCAAAGGGTCCTTTATGATACCTAATAGGTGGGATATCTGAAATAATCTTGGGAATCGAGAAAACGCACTTTAAAACTCAATTTTTTTTGAATTTTTCCAAATTTCTGAGGAGATAAGTGGTTTTTGGGAAAACGGTAAATTCTTCCAAGTACAGACCATGTGGAAATGGAAGTCCAAAGGGTCCTTTATGATACCTAATAGGTGGGATATCTGAAATAATCTTGGGAATCGAGAAAACGCACTTTAAAACTCAATTTTTTTTGAATTTTTCCAAATTTCTGAGGAGATAAGTGGGTTTTGGGAAAACGGTAAATTCTTCCAAGTACAGACCATGTGGAAATGGAAGTCCAAAGGGTCCTTTATGATACCTAATAGGTGGGATATCTGAAATAATCTTGGGAATCGAGAAAACGCACTTTAAAACTCAATTTTTTTTGAATTTTTCCAAATTTCTGAGGAGATAAGTGGGTTTTGGGAAAACGGTAAATTCTTCCAAGTACAGACCATGTGGAAATGGAAGTCCAAAGGGTCCTTTATGATACCTAATAGGTGGGATATCTGAAATAATCTTGGGAATCGAGAAAACGCACTTTAAAACTCAATTTTTTTTGAATTTTTCCAAATTTCTGAGGAGATAAGTGGGTTTTTGGGAAAACGGTAAATTCTTCCAAGTACAGACCATGTGGAAATGGAAGTCCAAAGGGTCCTTTATGATACCTAATAGGTGGGATATCTGAAATAATCTTGGGAATCGAGAAAACGCACTTTAAAACTCAATTTTTTTTGAATTTTTCCAAATTTCTGAGGAGATAAGTGGGTTTTTGGGAAAACGGTAAATTCTTCCAAGTACAGACCATGTGGAAATGGAAGTCCAAAGGGTCCTTTATGATACCTAATAGGTGGGATATCTGAAATAATCTTGGGAATCGAGAAAACGCACTTTAAAACTCAATTTTTTTTGAATTTTTCCAAATTTCTGAGGAGATAAGTGGGTTTTGGGAAAACGGTAAATTCTTCCAAGTACAGACCATGTGGAAATGGAAGTCCAAAGGGTCCTTTATGATACCTAATAGGTGGGATATCTGAAATAATCTTGGGAATCGAGAAAACGCACTTTAAAACTCAATTTTTTTTGAATTTTTCCAAATTTCTGAGGAGATAAGTGGGTTTTTGGGAAAACGGTAAATTCTTCCAAGTACAGACCATGTGGAAATGGAAGTCCAAAGGGTCCTTTATGATACCTAATAGGTGGGATATCTGAAATAATCTTGGGAATCGAGAAAACGCACTTTAAAACTCAATTTTTTTTGAATTTTTCCAAATTTCTGAGGAGATAAGTGGGTTTTGGGAAAACGGTAAATTCTTCCAAGTACAGACCATGTGGAAATGGAAGTCCAAAGGGTCCTTTATGATACCTAATAGGTGGGATATCTGAAATAATCTTGGGAATCGAGAAAACGCACTTTAAAACTCAATTTTTTTGAATTTTTCCAAATTTCTGAGGAGATAAGTGGGTTTTGGGAAAACGGTAAATTCTTCCAAGTACAGACCATGTGGAAATGGAAGTCCAAAGGGTCCTTTATGATACCTAATAGGTGGGATATCTGAAATAATCTTGGGAATCGAGAAAACGCACTTTAAAACTCAATTTTTTTGAATTTTTCCAAATTTCTGAGGAGATAAGTGGGTTTTGGGAAAACGGTAAATTCTTCCAAGTACAGACCATGTGGAAATGGAAGTCCAAAGGGTCCTTTATGATACCTAATAGGTGGGATATCTGAAATAATCTTGGGAATCGAGAAAACGCACTTTAAAACTCAATTTTTTTTTGAATTTTTCCAAATTTCTGAGGAGATAAGTGGGTTTTGGGAAAACGGTAAATTCTTCCAAGTACAGACCATGTGGAAATGGAAGTCCAAAGGGTCCTTTATGATACCTAATAGGTGGGATATCTGAAATAATCTTGGGAATCGAGAAAACGCACTTTAAAACTCAATTTTTTTTTGAATTTTTCCAAATTTCTGGAGGAGATAAGTGGTTTTTGGGAAAACGGTAAATTCTTCCAAGTACAGACCATGTGGAAATGGAAGTCCAAAGGGTCCTTTATGATACCTAATAGGTGGGATATCTGAAATAATCTTGGGAATCGAGAAAACGCACTTTAAAACTCAATTTTTTTGAATTTTTCCAAATTTCTGGAGGAGATAAGTGGGTTTTTGGAAAACGGTAAATTCTTCCAAGTACAGACCATGTGGAAATGGAAGTCCAAAGGGTCCTTTATGATACCTAATAGGTGGGATATCTGAAATAATCTTGGGAATCGAGAAAACGCACTTTAAAAACTCAATTTTTTTGAATTTTTCCAAATTTCTGGAGGAGATAAGTGGGTTTTGGGAAAACGGTAAATTCTTCCAAGTACAGACCATGTGGAAATGGAAGTCCAAAGGGTCCTTTATGATACCTAATAGGTGGGATATCTGAAATAATCTTGGGAATCGAGAAAACGCACTTTAAAACTCAATTTTTTTTGAATTTTTCCAAATTTCTGGAGGAGATAAGTGGGTTTTGGGAAAACGGTAAATTCTTCCAAGTACAGACCATGTGGAAATGGAAGTCCAAAGGGTCCTTTATGATACCTAATAGGTGGGATATCTGAAATAATCTTGGGAATCGAGAAAACGCACTTTAAAACTCAATTTTTTTTGAATTTTTCCAAATTTCTGGAGGAGATAAGTGGGTTTTGGGAAAACGGTAAATTCTTCCAAGTACAGACCATGTGGAAATGGAAGTCCAAAGGGTCCTTTATGATACCTAATAGGTGGGATATCTGAAATAATCTTGGGAATCGAGAAAACGCACTTTAAAACTCAATTTTTTTGAATTTTTCCAAATTTCTGGAGGAGATAAGTGGGTTTTGGGAAAACGGTAAATTCTTCCAAGTACAGACCATGTGGAAATGGAAGTCCAAAGGGTCCTTTATGATACCTAATAGGTGGGATATCTGAAATAATCTTGGGAATCGAGAAAACGCACTTTAAAACTCAATTTTTTTTGAATTTTTCCAAATTTCTGAGGAGATAAGTGGTTTTTGGGAAAACGGTAAATTCTTCCAAGTACAGACCATGTGGAAATGGAAGTCCAAAGGGTCCTTTATGATACCTAATAGGTGGGATATCTGAAATAATCTTGGGAATCGAGAAAACGCACTTTAAAACTCAATTTTTTTGAATTTTTCCAAATTTCTGAGGAGATAAGTGGTTTTTGGGAAAACGGTAAATTCTTCCAAGTACAGACCATGTGGAAATGGAAGTCCAAAGGGTCCTTTATGATACCTAATAGGTGGGATATCTGAAATAATCTTGGGAATCGAGAAAACGCACTTTAAAACTCAATTTTTTTTTGAATTTTTCCAAATTTCTGAGGAGATAAGTGGTTTTTGGGAAAACGGTAAATTCTTCCAAGTACAGACCATGTGGAAATGGAAGTCCAAAGGGTCCTTTATGATACCTAATAGGTGGGATATCTGAAATAATCTTGGGAATCGAGAAAACGCACTTTAAAACTCAATTTTTTTTAATTTTTCCAAATTTCTGAGGAGATAAGTGGTTTTTGGGAAAACGGTAAATTCTTCCAAGTACAGACCATGTGGAAATGGAAGTCCAAAGGGTCCTTTATGATACCTAATAGGTGGGATATCTGAAATAATCTTGGGAATCGAGAAAACGCACTTTAAAACTCAATTTTTTTTAATTTTTCCAAATTTCTGAGGAGATAAGTGGTTTTTGGGAAAACGGTAAATTCTTCCAAGTACAGACCATGTGGAAATGGAAGTCCAAAGGGTCCTTTATGATACCTAATAGGTGGGATATCTGAAATAATCTTGGGAATCGAGAAAACGCACTTTAAAACTCAATTTTTTTGAATTTTTCCAAATTTCTGGAGGAGATAAGTGGGTTTTGGGAAAACGGTAAATTCTTCCAAGTACAGACCATGTGGAAATGGAAGTCCAAAGGGTCCTTTATGATACCTAATAGGTGGGATATCTGAAATAATCTTGGGAATCGAGAAAACGCACTTTAAAACTCAATTTTTTTTTGAATTTTTCCAAATTTCTGGAGGAGATAAGTGGGTTTTTGGGAAAACGGTAAATTCTTCCAAGTACAGACCATGTGGAAATGGAAGTCCAAAGGGTCCTTTATGATACCTAATAGGTGGGATATCTGAAATAATCTTGGGAATCGAGAAAACGCACTTTAAAACTCAATTTTTTTTGAATTTTTCCAAATTTCTGAGGAGATAAGTGGTTTTTGGGAAAACGGTAAATTCTTCCAAGTACAGACCATGTGGAAATGGAAGTCCAAAGGGTCCTTTATGATACCTAATAGGTGGGATATCTGAAATAATCTTGGGAATCGAGAAAACGCACTTTAAAACTCAATTTTTTTGAATTTTTCCAAATTTCTGAGGAGATAAGTGGGTTTTGGGAAAACGGTAAATTCTTCCAAGTACAGACCATGTGGAAATGGAAGTCCAAAGGGTCCTTTATGATACCTAATAGGTGGGATATCTGAAATAATCTTGGGAATCGAGAAAACGCACTTTAAAACTCAATTTTTTTGAATTTTTCCAAATTTCTGAGGAGATAAGTGGTTTTTGGGAAAACGGTAAATTCTTCCAAGTACAGACCATGTGGAAATGGAAGTCCAAAGGGTCCTTTATGATACCTAATAGGTGGGATATCTGAAATAATCTTGGGAATCGAGAAAACGCACTTTAAAAACTCAATTTTTTTTTGAATTTTTCCAAATTTCTGAGGAGATAAGTGGGTTTTTGGGAAAACGGTAAATTCTTCCAAGTACAGACCATGTGGAAATGGAAGTCCAAAGGGTCCTTTATGATACCTAATAGGTGGGATATCTGAAATAATCTTGGGAATCGAGAAAACGCACTTTAAAACTCAATTTTTTTTTGAATTTTTCCAAATTTCTGAGGAGATAAGTGGGTTTTTGGGAAAACGGTAAATTCTTCCAAGTACAGACCATGTGGAAATGGAAGTCCAAAGGGTCCTTTATGATACCTAATAGGTGGGATATCTGAAATAATCTTGGGAATCGAGAAAACGCACTTTAAAACTCAATTTTTTTTGAATTTTTCCAAATTTCTGAGGAGATAAGTGGGTTTTGGGAAAACGGTAAATTCTTCCAAGTACAGACCATGTGGAAATGGAAGTCCAAAGGGTCCTTTATGATACCTAATAGGTGGGATATCTGAAATAATCTTGGGAATCGAGAAAAACGCACTTTAAAACTCAATTTTTTTGAATTTTTCCAAATTTCTGGGAGATAAGTGGGTTTTGGGAAAACGGTAAATTCTTCCAAGTACAGACCATGTGGAAATGGAAGTCCAAAGGGTCCTTTATGATACCTAATAGGTGGGATATCTGAAATAATCTTGGGAATCGAGAAAACGCACTTTAAAACTCAATTTTTTTGAATTTTTCCAAATTTCTGAGGAGATAAGTGGGTTTTTGGGAAAACGGTAAATTCTTCCAAGTACAGACCATGTGGAAATGGAAGTCCAAAGGGTCCTTTATGATACCTAATAGGTGGGATATCTGAAATAATCTTGGGAATCGAGAAAACGCACTTTAAAACTCAATTTTTTTTGAATTTTTCCAAATTTCTGGAGGAGATAAGTGGGTTTTGGGAAAACGGTAAATTCTTCCAAGTACAGACCATGTGGAAATGGAAGTCCAAAGGGTCCTTTATGATACCTAATAGGTGGGATATCTGAAATAATCTTGGGAATCGAGAAAACGCACTTTAAAACTCAATTTTTTTTTGAATTTTTCCAAATTTCTGGAGGAGATAAGTGGGTTTTGGGAAAACGGTAAATTCTTCCAAGTACAGACCATGTGGAAATGGAAGTCCAAAGGGTCCTTTATGATACCTAATAGGTGGGATATCTGAAATAATCTTGGGAATCGAGAAAACGCACTTTAAAACTCAATTTTTTTTGAATTTTTCCAAATTTCTGAGGAGATAAGTGGGTTTTTGGGAAAACGGTAAATTCTTCCAAGTACAGACCATGTGGAAATGGAAGTCCAAAGGGTCCTTTATGATACCTAATAGGTGGGATATCTGAAATAATCTTGGGAATCGAGAAAAACGCACTTTAAAACTCAATTTTTTTTGAGTATTTTTTTAAATTTCTGGAGGAGATAAGTGGGTTTTTTGGGAAAACGGTAAATTCTTCCAAGTACAGACCATGTGGAAATGGAAGTCCAAAGGGTCCTTTATGATACCTAATAGGTGGGATATCTGAAATAATCTTGGGAATCGAGAAAACGCACTTTAAAACTCAATTTTTTTTTGAATTTTTCCAAATTTCTGAGGAGATAAGTGGGTTTTGGGAAAACGGTAAATTCTTCCAAGTACAGACCATGTGGAAATGGAAGTCCAAAGGGTCCTTTATGATACCTAATAGGTGGGATATCTGAAATAATCTTGGGAATCGAGAAAACACTTTAAAACTCAATTTTTTTTGAATTTTTCCAAATTTCTGGAGGAGATAAGTGGGTTTTGGGAAAACGGTAAATTCTTCCAAGTACAGACCATGTGGAAATGGAAGTCCAAAGGGTCCTTTATGATACCTAATAGGTGGGATATCTGAAATAATCTTGGGAATCGAGAAAACGCACTTTAAAACTCAATTTTTTTTTGAATTTTTCCAAATTTCTGGAGGAGATAAGTGGGTTTTGGGAAAACGGTAAATTCTTCCAAGTACAGACCATGTGGAAATGGAAGTCCAAAGGGTCCTTTATGATACCTAATAGGTGGGATATCTGAAATAATCTTGGGAATCGAGAAAAACGCACTTTAAAACTCAATTTTTTTTGAATTTTTCCAAATTTCTGGAGGAGATAAGTGGGTTTTTGGGAAAACGGTAAATTCTTCCAAGTACAGACCATGTGGAAATGGAAGTCCAAAGGGTCCTTTATGATACCTAATAGGTGGGATATCTGAAATAATCTTGGGAATCGAGAAAACGCACTTTAAAACTCAATTTTTTTTAATTTTTCCAAATTTCTGAGGAGATAAGTGGGTTTTGGGAAAACGGTAAATTCTTCCAAGTACAGACCATGTGGAAATGGAAGTCCAAAGGGTCCTTTATGATACCTAATAGGTGGGATATCTGAAATAATCTTGGGAATCGAGAAAACGCACTTTAAAACTCAATTTTTTTTGAATTTTTCCAAATTTCTGGAGATAAGTGGGTTTTGGGAAAACGGTAAATTCTTCCAAGTACAGACCATGTGGAAATGGAAGTCCAAAGGGTCCTTTATGATACCTAATAGGTGGGATATCTGAAATAATCTTGGGAATCGAGAAAACGCACTTTAAAAACTCAATTTTTTTTTGAATTTTTCCAAATTTCTGGAGGAGATATGTGGGTTTTTTGGGAAAACGGTAAATTCTTCCAAGTACAGACCATGTGGAAATGGAAGTCCAAAGGGTCCTTTATGATACCTAATAGGTGGGATATCTGAAATAATCTTGGGAATCGAGAAAACGCACTTTAAAACTCAATTTTTTTGAATTTTTCCAAATTTCTGAGGAGATAAGTGGGTTTTGGGAAAACGGTAAATTCTTCCAAGTACAGACCATGTGGAAATGGAAGTCCAAAGGGTCCTTTATGATACCTAATAGGTGGGATATCTGAAATAATCTTGGGAATCGAGAAAACGCACTTTAAAACTCAATTTTTTTTTGAATTTTTCCAAATTTCTGGAGGAGATAAGTGGGTTTTGGGAAAACGGTAAATTCTTCCAAGTACAGACCATGTGGAAATGGAAGTCCAAAGGGTCCTTTATGATACCTAATAGGTGGGATATCTGAAATAATCTTGGGAATCGAGAAAAACGCACTTTAAAACTCAATTTTTTTTGAATTTTTCCAAATTTCTGGAGGAGATAAGTGGGTTTTTGGGAAAACGGTAAATTCTTCCAAGTACAGACCATGTGGAAATGGAAGTCCAAAGGGTCCTTTATGATACCTAATAGGTGGGATATCTGAAATAATCTTGGGAATCGAGAAAACGCACTTTAAAACTCAATTTTTTTGAATTTTTCCAAATTTCTGAGGAGATAAGTGGGTTTTGGGAAAACGGTAAATTCTTCCAAGTACAGACCATGTGGAAATGGAAGTCCAAAGGGTCCTTTATGATACCTAATAGGTGGGATATCTGAAATAATCTTGGGAATCGAGAAAACGCACTTTAAAAACTCAATTTTTTTTGAATTTTTCCAAATTTCTGAGGAGATAAGTGGGTTTTGGGAAAACGGTAAATTCTTCCAAGTACAGACCATGTGGAAATGGAAGTCCAAAGGGTCCTTTATGATACCTAATAGGTGGGATATCTGAAATAATCTTGGGAATCGAGAAAACGCACTTTAAAACTCAATTTTTTTGAATTTTTCCAAATTTCTGGAGGAGATAAGTGGGTTTTGGGAAAACGGTAAATTCTTCCAAGTACAGACCATGTGGAAATGGAAGTCCAAAGGGTCCTTTATGATACCTAATAGGTGGGATATCTGAAATAATCTTGGGAATCGAGAAAACGCACTTTAAAACTCAATTTTTTTTTTGAATTTTTCCAAATTTCTGGAGGAGATAAGTGGGTTTTGGGAAAACGGTAAATTCTTCCAAGTACAGACCATGTGGAAATGGAAGTCCAAAGGGTCCTTTATGATACCTAATAGGTGGGATATCTGAAATAATCTTGGGAATCGAGAAAAACGCACTTTAAAACTCAATTTTTTTTTGAATTTTTCCAAATTTCTGGAGGAGATAAGTGGTTTTTGGGAAAACGGTAAATTCTTCCAAGTACAGACCATGTGGAAATGGAAGTCCAAAGGGTCCTTTATGATACCTAATAGGTGGGATATCTGAAATAATCTTGGGAATCGAGAAAACGCACTTTAAAACTCAATTTTTTTTGAATTTTTCCAAATTTCTGGAGGAGATAAGTGGGTTTTGGGAAAACGGTAAATTCTTCCAAGTACAGACCATGTGGAAATGGAAGTCCAAAGGGTCCTTTATGATACCTAATAGGTGGGATATCTGAAATAATCTTGGGAATCGAGAAAACGCACTTTAAAAACTCAATTTTTTTTTGAATTTTTCCAAATTTCTGGAGGAGATAAGTGGGTTTTTTGGGAAAACGGTAAATTCTTCCAAGTACAGACCATGTGGAAATGGAAGTCCAAAGGGTCCTTTATGATACCTAATAGGTGGGATATCTGAAATAATCTTGGGAATCGAGAAAAACGCACTTTAAAAACTCAATTTTTTTTTGAATTTTTCCAAATTTCTGGAGGAGATAAGTGGGTTTTTTGGGAAAACGGTAAATTCTTCCAAGTACAGACCATGTGGAAATGGAAGTCCAAAGGGTCCTTTATGATACCTAATAGGTGGGATATCTGAAATAATCTTGGGAATCGAGAAAACGCACTTTAAAACTCAATTTTTTTTGAATTTTTCCAAATTTCTGGAGGAGATAAGTGGGTTTTGGGAAAACGGTAAATTCTTCCAAGTACAGACCATGTGGAAATGGAAGTCCAAAGGGTCCTTTATGATACCTAATAGGTGGGATATCTGAAATAATCTTGGGAATCGAGAAAACGCACTTTAAAACTCAATTTTTTTTTAATTTTTCCAAATTTCTGAGGAGATAAGTGGGTTTTGGGAAAACGGTAAATTCTTCCAAGTACAGACCATGTGGAAATGGAAGTCCAAAGGGTCCTTTATGATACCTAATAGGTGGGATATCTGAAATAATCTTGGGAATCGAGAAAACGCACTTTAAAACTCAATTTTTTTTTTGAATTTTTCCAAATTTCTGGAGGAGATAAGTGGGTTTTGGGAAAACGGTAAATTCTTCCAAGTACAGACCATGTGGAAATGGAAGTCCAAAGGGTCCTTTATGATACCTAATAGGTGGGATATCTGAAATAATCTTGGGAATCGAGAAAACGCACTTTAAAACTCAATTTTTTTGAATTTTTCCAAATTTCTGGAGGAGATAAGTGGGTTTTGGGAAAACGGTAAATTCTTCCAAGTACAGACCATGTGGAAATGGAAGTCCAAAGGGTCCTTTATGATACCTAATAGGTGGGATATCTGAAATAATCTTGGGAATCGAGAAAACGCACTTTAAAACTCAATTTTTTTTGAATTTTTCCAAATTTCTGGAGGAGATAAGTGGGTTTTGGGAAAACGGTAAATTCTTCCAAGTACAGACCATGTGGAAATGGAAGTCCAAAGGGTCCTTTATGATACCTAATAGGTGGGATATCTGAAATAATCTTGGGAATCGAGAAAACGCACTTTAAAACTCAATTTTTTTTGAATTTTTCCAAATTTCTGGAGGAGATAAGTGGGTTTTGGGAAAACGGTAAATTCTTCCAAGTACAGACCATGTGGAAATGGAAGTCCAAAGGGTCCTTTATGATACCTAATAGGTGGGATATCTGAAATAATCTTGGGAATCGAGAAAAACGCACTTTAAAACTCAATTTTTTTTGAATTTTTCCAAATTTCTGGAGGAGATAAGTGGGTTTTGGGAAAACGGTAAATTCTTCCAAGTACAGACCATGTGGAAATGGAAGTCCAAAGGGTCCTTTATGATACCTAATAGGTGGGATATCTGAAATAATCTTGGGAATCGAGAAAAACGCACTTTAAAAACTCAATTTTTTTGAATTTTTCCAAATTTCTGAGGAGATAAGTGGGTTTTGGGAAAACGGTAAATTCTTCCAAGTACAGACCATGTGGAAATGGAAGTCCAAAGGGTCCTTTATGATACCTAATAGGTGGGATATCTGAAATAATCTTGGGAATCGAGAAAACGCACTTTAAAAACTCAATTTTTTTGAATTTTTCCAAATTTCTGGAGGAGATAAGTGGGTTTTGGGAAAACGGTAAATTCTTCCAAGTACAGACCATGTGGAAATGGAAGTCCAAAGGGTCCTTTATGATACCTAATAGGTGGGATATCTGAAATAATCTTGGGAATCGAGAAAACGCACTTTAAAACTCAATTTTTTTTTGAATTTTTCCAAATTTCTGGAGGAGATAAGTGGGTTTTGGGAAAACGGTAAATTCTTCCAAGTACAGACCATGTGGAAATGGAAGTCCAAAGGGTCCTTTATGATACCTAATAGGTGGGATATCTGAAATAATCTTGGGAATCGAGAAAACGCACTTTAAAACTCAATTTTTTTTGAATTTTTCCAAATTTCTGGAGGAGATAAGTGGGTTTTGGGAAAACGGTAAATTCTTCCAAGTACAGACCATGTGGAAATGGAAGTCCAAAGGGTCCTTTATGATACCTAATAGGTGGGATATCTGAAATAATCTTGGGAATCGAGAAAACGCACTTTAAAACTCAATTTTTTTTGAATTTTTCCAAATTTCTGGAGGAGATAAGTGGGTTTTGGGAAAACGGTAAATTCTTCCAAGTACAGACCATGTGGAAATGGAAGTCCAAAGGGTCCTTTATGATACCTAATAGGTGGGATATCTGAAATAATCTTGGGAATCGAGAAAACGCACTTTAAAAACTCAATTTTTTTTTGAATTTTTCCAAATTTCTGGAGGAGATAAGTGGGTTTTGGGAAAACGGTAAATTCTTCCAAGTACAGACCATGTGGAAATGGAAGTCCAAAGGGTCCTTTATGATACCTAATAGGTGGGATATCTGAAATAATCTTGGGAATCGAGAAAACGCACTTTAAAACTCAATTTTTTTGAATTTTTCCAAATTTCTGAGGAGATAAGTGGGTTTTGGGAAAACGGTAAATTCTTCCAAGTACAGACCATGTGGAAATGGAAGTCCAAAGGGTCCTTTATGATACCTAATAGGTGGGATATCTGAAATAATCTTGGGAATCGAGAAAACGCACTTTAAAACTCAATTTTTTTTTGAATTTTTCCAAATTTCTGGAGGAGATAAGTGGGTTTTGGGAAAACGGTAAATTCTTCCAAGTACAGACCATGTGGAAATGGAAGTCCAAAGGGTCCTTTATGATACCTAATAGGTGGGATATCTGAAATAATCTTGGGAATCGAGAAAACGCACTTTAAAACTCAATTTTTTTGAATTTTTCCAAATTTCTGGAGGAGATAAGGGTTTTTGGGAAAACGGTAAATTCTTCCAAGTACAGACCATGTGGAAATGGAAGTCCAAAGGGTCCTTTATGATACCTAATAGGTGGGATATCTGAAATAATCTTGGGAATCGAGAAAACGCACTTTAAAAACTCAATTTTTTTTGAATTTTTCCAAATTTCTGGAGGAGATAAGTGGGTTTTGGGAAAACGGTAAATTCTTCCAAGTACAGACCATGTGGAAATGGAAGTCCAAAGGGTCCTTTATGATACCTAATAGGTGGGATATCTGAAATAATCTTGGGAATCGAGAAAACGCACTTTAAAACTCAATTTTTTTTGAATTTTTCCAAATTTCTGGAGGAGATAAGGGTTTTGGGAAAACGGTAAATTCTTCCAAGTACAGACCATGTGGAAATGGAAGTCCAAAGGGTCCTTTATGATACCTAATAGGTGGGATATCTGAAATAATCTTGGGAATCGAGAAAAACGCACTTTAAAACTCAATTTTTTTTGAATTTTTCCAAATTTCTGGAGGAGATAAGTGGGTTTTTGGGAAAACGGTAAATTCTTCCAAGTACAGACCATGTGGAAATGGAAGTCCAAAGGGTCCTTTATGATACCTAATAGGTGGGATATCTGAAATAATCTTGGGAATCGAGAAAACGCACTTTAAAACTCAATTTTTTTGAATTTTTCCAAATTTCTGGAGGAGATAAGTGGGTTTTGGGAAAACGGTAAATTCTTCCAAGTACAGACCATGTGGAAATGGAAGTCCAAAGGGTCCTTTATGATACCTAATAGGTGGGATATCTGAAATAATCTTGGGAATCGAGAAAAACGCACTTTAAAACTCAATTTTTTTTGAATTTTTCCAAATTTCTGGAGGAGATAAGTGGGTTTTGGGAAAACGGTAAATTCTTCCAAGTACAGACCATGTGGAAATGGAAGTCCAAAGGGTCCTTTATGATACCTAATAGGTGGGATATCTGAAATAATCTTGGGAATCGAGAAAACGCACTTTAAAAACTCAATTTTTTTGAATTTTTCCAAATTTCTGGAGGAGATAAGTGGGTTTTGGGAAAACGGTAAATTCTTCCAAGTACAGACCATGTGGAAATGGAAGTCCAAAGGGTCCTTTATGATACCTAATAGGTGGGATATCTGAAATAATCTTGGGAATCGAGAAAAACGCACTTTAAAAACTCAATTTTTTTTTTTAATTTTTCGGTAAATTCTTCCAAGTACAGACCATGTGGAAATGGAAGTCCAAAGGGTCCTTTATGATACCTAATAGGTGGGATATCTGAAATAATCTTGGGAATCGAGAAAAACGCACTTTAAAAACTCAATTTTTTTTGAATTTTTCCAAATTTCTGGAGGAGATAAGTGGGTTTTTTGGGAAAACGGTAAATTCTTCCAAGTACAGACCATGTGGAAATGGAAGTCCAAAGGGTCCTTTATGATACCTAATAGGTGGGATATCTGAAATAATCTTGGGAATCGAGAAAACGCACTTTAAAACTCAATTTTTTTTGAATTTTTCCAAATTTCTGGAGGAGATAAGTGGGTTTTGGGAAAACGGTAAATTCTTCCAAGTACAGACCATGTGGAAATGGAAGTCCAAAGGGTCCTTTATGATACCTAATAGGTGGGATATCTGAAATAATCTTGGGAATCGAGAAAAACGCACTTAAAAACTCAATTTTTTTTTGAATTTTCCAAATTTCTGGAGGAGATAAGTGGGTTTTGGGAAAACGGTAAATTCTTCCAAGTACAGACCATGTGGAAATGGAAGTCCAAAGGGTCCTTTATGATACCTAATAGGTGGGATATCTGAAATAATCTTGGGAATCGAGAAAACGCACTTTAAAAACTCAATTTTTTTTTTGAATTTTTCCAAATTTCTGGAGGAGATAAGTGGGTTTTTTGGGAAAACGGTAAATTCTTCCAAGTACAGACCATGTGGAAATGGAAGTCCAAAGGGTCCTTTATGATACCTAATAGGTGGGATATCTGAAATAATCTTGGGAATCGAGAAAACGCACTTTAAAAACTCAATTTTTTTTAATTTTTCCAAATTTCTGGAGGAGATAGTGGGTTTTGGGAAAACGGTAAATTCTTCCAAGTACAGACCATGTGGAAATGGAAGTCCAAAGGGTCCTTTATGATACCTAATAGGTGGGATATCTGAAATAATCTTGGGAATCGAGAAAACGCACTTTAAAACTCAATTTTTTTGAATTTTTCCAAATTTCTGGAGGAGATAAGTGGGTTTTGGGAAAACGGTAAATTCTTCCAAGTACAGACCATGTGGAAATGGAAGTCCAAAGGGTCCTTTATGATACCTAATAGGTGGGATATCTGAAATAATCTTGGGAATCGAGAAAACGCACTTTAAAACTCAATTTTTTTTGAATTTTTCCAAATTTCTGGAGGAGATAAGTGGGTTTTGGGAAAACAAATTCTTCTTCCAAGTACAGACCATGTGGAAATGGAAGTCCAAAGGGTCCTTTATGATACCTAATAGGTGGGATATCTGAAATAATCTTGGGAATCGAGAAAAACGCACTTTAAAAACTCAATTTTTTTGAATTTTTCCAAATTTCTGGAGGAGATAAGTGGGTTTTGGGAAAACGGTAAATTCTTCCAAGTACAGACCATGTGGAAATGGAAGTCCAAGGGTCCTTTATGATACCTAATAGGTGGGATATCTGAAATAATCTTGGGAATCGAGAAAACGCACTTTAAAAACTCAATTTTTTTTTGAATTTTTCCAAATTTCTGGAGAGATAAGTGGGTTTTTTGGGAAAACGGTAAATTCTTCCAAGTACAGACCATGTGGAAATGGAAGTCCAAAGGGTCCTTTATGATACCTAATAGGTGGGATATCTGAAATAATCTTGGGAATCGAGAAAAACGCACTTTAATTTTTTTTTTGAATTTTTCCAAATTTCTGGAGGAGATAAGTGGGTTTTTTGGGAAAACGGTAAATTCTTCCAAGTACAGACCATGTGGAAATGGAAGTCCAAAGGGTCCTTTATGATACCTAATAGGTGGGATATCTGAAATAATCTTGGGAATCGAGAAAAACGCACTTTAAAAACTCAATTTTTTTGAATTTTTCCAAATTTCTGGAGGAGATAAGTGGGTTTTTTGGGAAAACGGTAAATTCTTCCAAGTACAGACCATGTGGAAATGGAAGTCCAAAGGGTCCTATGATACCTAATAGGTGGGATATCTGAAATAATCTTGGGAATCGAGAAAAACGCACTTTAAAACTCAATTTTTTTTTTTAATTTTCCAAATTTCTGGAGGAGATAAGGGTTTTGGGAAAACGGTAAATTCTTCCAAGTACAGACCATGTGGAAATGGAAGTCCAAAGGGTCCTTTATGATACCTAATAGGTGGGATATCTGAAATAATCTTGGGAATCGAGAAAACGCACTTTAAAACTCAATTTTTTTGAATTTTCCAAATTTCTGGAGGAGATAAGTGGGTTTTGGGAAAACGGTAAATTCTTCCAAGTACAGACCATGGAAATGGAAGTCCAAAGGGTCCTTTATGATACCTAATAGGTGGGATATCTGAAATAATCTTGGGAATCGAGAAAACGCACTTTAAAACTCAATTTTTTTTTTAATTTTTCCAAATTTCTGAGGAGATAAGTGGGTTTTGGGAAAACGGTAAATTCTTCCAAGTACAGACCATGTGGAAATGGAAGTCCAAAGGGTCCTTATGATACCTAATAGGTGGGATATCTGAAATAATCTTGGGAATCGAGAAAACGCACTTTAAAACTCAATTTTTTGAATTTTCCAAATTTCTGGAGGAGATAAGTGGGTTTTGGGAAAACGGTAAATTCTTCCAAGTACAGACCATGTGGAAATGGAAGTCCAAAGGGTCCTTTATGATACCTAATAGGTGGGATATCTGAAATAATCTTGGGAATCGAGAAAACGCACTTTAAAAACTCAATTTTTTTTTTTAATTTTCCAAATTCTGAGGAGATAAGTGGGTTTTGGGAAAACGGTAAATTCTTCCAAGTACAGACCATGTGGAAATGGAAGTCCAAAGGGTCCTTTATGATACCTAATAGGTGGGATATCTGAAATAATCTTGGGAATCGAGAAAAACGCACTTTAAAACTCAATTTTTTTAATTTTCCAAATTTCTGGAGGAGATAAGTGGTTTTTGGGAAAACGGTAAATTCTTCCAAGTACAGACCATGTGGAAATGGAAGTCCAAAGGGTCCTTTATGATACCTAATAGGTGGGATATCTGAAATAATCTTGGGAATCGAGAAAACGCACTTTAAAAACTCAATTTTTTTTTTTGAATTTTTCCAAATTTCTGGAGGAGATAAGTGGGTTTTTTGGGAAAACGGTAAATTCTTCCAAGTACAGACCATGTGGAAATGGAAGTCCAAAGGGTCCTTATGATACCTAATAGGTGGGATATCTGAAATAATCTTGGGAATCGAGAAAAACGCACTTTAAAAACTCAATTTTTTTTTAATTTTTCCAAAATTTCTGGAGGAGATAATGGGTTTTGGGAAAACGGTAAATTCTTCCAAGTACAGACCATGTGGAAATGGAAGTCCAAAGGGTCCTTTATGATACCTAATAGGTGGGATATCTGAAATAATCTTGGGAATCGAGAAAAACGCACTTTAAAACTCAATTTTTTTTTTTAATTTTTCCAAATTTCTGGAGAGATAAGTGGGTTTTGGGAAACAGTAAATTCTTCCAAGTACAGACCATGTGGAAATGGAAGTCCAAAGGGTCCTTTATGATACCTAATAGGTGGGATATCTGAAATAATCTTGGGAATCGAGAAAAACGCACTTTAAAAACTCAATTTTTTTTTTTAATTTTCCAAATTTCTGGAGATATAAGTGGGTTTTTGGGAAAACGGTAAATTCTTCCAAGTACAGACCATGTGGAAATGGAAGTCCAAAGGGTCCTTTATGATACCTAATAGGTGGGATATCTGAAATAATCTTGGGGAGAAAACGCACTTTAAAAACTCAATTTTTTTGAATTTTCCAAATTTCTGGAGGAGATAAGTGGGTTTTGGGAAAACGAAAATAATTCAAGTACAGACCATGTGGAATGGAAGTCCAAAGGGTCCTTTATGATACCTAATAGGTGGGATATCTGAAATAATCTTGGGAATCGAGAAAAAGCACTTTAAAACTCAATTTTTTTGATTTTTCCAAATTTCTGGAGGAGATAAGTGGGTTTTGGGAAAACGGTAAATTCTTCCAAGTACAGACCATGTGGAAATGGAAGTCCAAAGGGTCCTTTATGATACCTAATAGGTGGGATATCTGAAATAATCTTGGGAATCGAGAAAAGCACTTTAAAAACTCAATTTTTTTTTGAATTTTTCCAAATTTCTGAGGAGATAAGTGGGTTTTGGGAAAACGGTAAATTCTTCCAAGTACAGACCATGTGGAAATGGAAGTCCAAAGGGTCCTTTATGATACCTAATAGGTGGGATATCTGAAATAATCTTGGGAATCGAGAAAAAACTAAAACTCAATTTTTTTTTTTTTCCAAATTTCTGAGGAGATAAGTGGGTTTTGGAAAACGGTAAATTCTTCCAAGTACAGACCATGTGGAAATGGAAGTCCAAGGGTCCTTTATGATACCTAATAGGTGGGATATCTGAAATAATCTTGGGAATCGAGAAAAGCACTTTAAAACTCAATTTTTTTTTTTTGAATTTTCCAAATTTCTGGAGGAGATAAGTGGGTTTTGGGAAAACAGTAAATTCTTCCAAGTACAGACCATGTGGAAATGGAAGTCCAAAGGGTCCTTTATGATACCTAATAGGTGGGATATCTGAAATAATCTTGGGAATCGAGAAACGCACTTTAAAACTCAATTTTTTTAATTTTTCCAAATTTCTGAGGAGATAAGTGGTTTTTGGGAAAACGGTAAATTCTTCCAAGTACAGACCATGTGGAAATGGAAGTCCAAAGGGTCCTTTATGATACCCATAGGTGGGATATCTGAAATAATCTTGGGAATCGAGAAAAACGCACTTTAAAACTCAATTTTTAATTTTTTAAATTTGGAGGAGATAAGTGGGTTTTTGGAAAACGGTAAATTCTTCCAAGTACAGACCATGTGGAAATGGAAGTCCAAAGGGTCCTTTATGATACCTAATAGGTGGGATATCTGAAATAATCTTGGGAATCGAGAAAACGCACTTTTAAAACTCAATTTTTTTTTTGAATTTTCCAAATTTCTGAGGAATAAGTGGGTTTTTGGAAAACGGTAAATTCTTCCAAGTACAGACCATGTGGAAATGGAAGTCCAAAGGGTCCTTTATGATACCTAATAGGTGGGATATCTGAAATAATCTTGGGAATCGAGAAAAACGCACTTAAAAACTCAATTTTTTTTAATTTTTCCAAATTTCTGGAGGAGATAAGTGGGTTTTGGGAAAACGGTAAATTCTTCCAAGTACAGACCATGTGGAAATGGAAGTCCAAAGGGTCCTTTTATGATACCTAATAGGTGGGATATCTGAAATAATCTTGGGAATCGAGAAAAACGCACTTTAAAACTCAATTTTTTTTTGAATTTTCCAAATTTCTGGAGGAGATAAGTGGGTTTTGGGAAAACGGTAAATTCTTCCAAGTACAGACCATGTGGAAATGGAAGTCCAAAGGGTCCTTTATGATACCTAATAGGTGGGATATCTGAAATAATCTTGGGAATCGAGAAACGCACAAAAACTCAATTTTTTTTTTTGAATTTCAAATTCTGAGGAGATAAGGGTTTTTGGGAAAACGGTAAATTCTTCCAAGTACAGACCATGTGGAAATGGAAGTCCAAAGGGTCCTTTATGATACCTAATAGGTGGGATATCTGAAATAATCTTGGGAATCGAGAAAAACGCACTTTAAAACTCAATTTTTTGAATTTTTCCAAATTTCTGGAGGAGATAAGTGGGTTTTGGGAAAACGGTAAATTCTTCCAAGTACAGACCATGTGGAAATGGAAGTAAAGGGTCCTTTATGATACCTAATAGGTGGGATATCTGAAATAATCTTGGGAATCGAGAAAAACGCACTTTAAAACTCAATTTTTTTTGAATTTTCCAAATTTCTGGAGGAGATAAGTGGGTTTTTGGGAAAACGGTAAATTCTTCCAAGTACAGACCATGTGGAAATGGAAGTCCAAAGGGTCCTTTTATGATACCTAATAGGTGGGATATCTGAAATAATCTTGGGAATCGAGAAAACGCACTTTAAAACTCAATTTTTTTGAATTTTCCAAATTCTGGAGGAGATAAGTGGGTTTTGGAAAACGGTAAATTCTTCCAAGTACAGACCATGTGGAAATGGAAGTCCAAAGGGTCCTTTATGATACCTAATAGGTGGGATATCTGAAATAATCTTGGGAATCGAGAAACGCACTTTAAAAACTCAATTTTTTTGAATTTTTCCAAATTTCTGGAGGAGATAATGGGTTTTGGGAAAACGGTAAATTCTTCCAAGTACAGACCATAAAATGGAAGTCCAAAGGGTCCTTATGATAACCTAATAGGTGGGATATCTGAAATAATCTTGGGAATCGAGAAACGCACTTTAAAACTCAATTTTTTTGAATTTTTCCAAATTTTGAGGAGATAAGTGGGTTTTTGGGAAAAACGGTAAATCTTCAGTACAGACCATGTGAAATGGAAGTCCAAAGGGTCCTTTTATGATACCTAATAGGTGGGATATCTGAAATAATCTTGGGAATCGAGAAAACGCACTTTAAAAACTCAATTTTTTTTTAATTTTTCCAAATTTCTGAGGAGATAAGTGGGTTTTTGGGAAAACGGTAAATTCTTCCAAGACCATGTGGAAATGGAAGTCCAAAGGGTCCTTTATGATACCTAATAGGTGGGATATCTGAAATAATCTTGGGAATCGAGAAAAACGCACTTTAAAAAAACTCAATTTTATTTTTGAATTTTTCCAAATTTCTGAGGAGATAAGTGGGTTTTTTTAGGAACGGTAAATTCTTCCAAGTACAGACCATGTGGAAATGGAAGTCCAAAGGGTCCTTTATGATACCTAATAGGTGGGATATCTGAAATAATCTTGGGAATCGAGAAAAACGCACTTTAAAAACTCAATTTTTTGAATTTTTCCAATTTCTGGAGGAGATAAGTGGGTTTTGGGAAAACAGTAAATTCTTCCAAGTACAGAATGTGGAAATGGAAGTCCAAAGGGTCCTTTAATACCTAATGGTGGGATATCTGAAATAATCTTGGGAATCGAGAAAAACACTTTAAAATCAATTTTTTTTAATTTTCCAAATTTCTGGAGATAAGTGGGTTTTGGGAAAACGGTAAATTCTTCCAAGTACAGACCATGTGGAAATGGAAGTCCAAAGGGTCCTTTATGATACCTAATAGGTGGGATATCTGAAATAATCTTGGGAATCGAGAAAAACACTTTAAAACTCAATTTTTTTTTTTTTTCCAAATTTCTGGAGGAGATAAGTGGGTTTTGGGAAAACAGTAAATTCTTCAAGTACAGACCATGTGGAAATGGACCAAAGGGTCCTTTATGATACCTAATAGGTGGGATATCTGAAATAATCTTGGGAATCGAGAAAACGCACTTTAAAACTCAATTTTTTTTTTTGAATTTTCCAAATTTCTGGAGGAGATAAATTGGGTTTTGGGAAAACAGTAGAATTCTTCCAAAGTACAGACCATGTGGAAATGGAAGTCCAAAGGTCCTATGATACCTAATAGGTGGGATATCTGAAATAATCTTGGAATCAGAAAGCACTTTAAAACTCAATTTTTTTTGAATTTTCCAAATTTCTGGAGGAGATAAGTGGGTTTTGGGAAAACAGTAAATTCTTTAAAGTACAGACCATGTGAAATGGAAGTCCAAAGGTCCTTTATGATACCTAATAGGTGGGATATCTGAAATAATCTTGGGAATCGAGAAAACGCACTTTAAAACTCAATTTTTTTTTAATTTTCCAAATTTCTGGAGATAAGTGGGTTTTGGGAAAACGGTAAATTCTTCAAAGTACAGACCATGTGGAAATGGAAGTCCAAAGGGTCCTTTATGATACCTAATAGGTGGGATATAAAATAATCTTGAATCGAGAAAAACGCACTTTAAAACTCAATTTTTTTTTTGATTTTTTCAAATTTCTGGAGGAGATAAGTGGGTTTTGGGAAAACGGTAAATTCTTCCAAGTACAGACCATGTGGAAATGGAAGTCCAAAGGGTCCTTTATGATACCTAATAGGTGGGATATCTGAAATAATCTTGGGAATCGAGAAAACGCACTAAAAACTCAATTTTTTTTGAATTTTCCAAATTTCTGGAGGAGATAAGTGGGTTTTGGGAAAACGGTAAATTCTTCCAAGTACAGACCATGTGGAAATGGAAGTCCAAATCCTTTATGATGATCTAATAGGTGGGATATCTGAAATAATCTTGGGAATCGAGAAAACCTTGCAAAAGCTCAATTTTTTTTGAATTTTCCAAATTTCTGGAGGATAAATTGGGTTTTTGGAAAACGGTAAATTCTTCAAGTACAGACCAGTGTGGAAGTCCAAAGGGTCCTTGGATACCTAATAGGTGGGATATCTGAAATAATCTTGGGAATCAGAAAAACGCACTTTAAAACTCAATTTTTTTTTTTATTCCAAATTTCTGGAGGAGATAAGTGGGTTTTGGGAAAACGGTAAATTCTTCCAAGTACAGACCATGTGGAAATGATCCAAAGGGTCCTTTATGATACCAATAGGTGGGATATCTGAAATAATCTTGGGAATCGAGAAAAACGCACTTTAAAACTCAATTTTTTTGAATTTTTCCAAATTTCTGGAGATAAATTGGTGGTTTTGGGAAAACAGTAAATTCTTCCAAGTACAGACCATGTGGAAATGGAAGTCAAAGGTCCTTATAATACCTAATAGGTGGGATATCTGAAATAATCTTGGGAATCGAGAAAAACACTTTAAAACTCAATTTTTTTGAATTTTTAAATTTCTGGAGGATAAGTGGGTTTTGGGAAAACAGTAAGTCTTTCAAAGTACAGACCATGTGGAAATGGAAGTCCAAAGGGTCCTTTATGATACTAATAGGTGGGATATCTGAAATAATCTTGGAATCAGGAAAACACTTTTTAAAACTCAATTTTTTTTTTTAATTTTTCCAAATTTCTGGAGGAGATAAATGGGTTTTTGGGAAACGAAATTAGAATTCTTTAAGTACAGACCATGTGGAAATGGAAGTCAAGGGTCCTTTATGATACCTAATAGGTGGGATATCTGAAATAATCTGGAATCGAGAAAAACGCACTAAAAACTCAATTTTTTGATTTTAAATTTCTGGAGATAAGTGGGTTTTGGGAAAACAGTAAATTCCCAAGTACAATAGCCATTGAAATGGTCAAAGGGTCCTTTATGATACCTAATAGGTGGGATATCTGAAATAATCTGGGAATCGAGAAACGCTTTAAAACTCAATTTTTTTTTTGTTTTCCAAATTTCTGGAGGAGATAAGTGGGTTTTGGGAAAAGGTAAATTCTTCCAATTAAGACATGTGGAAATGGAGTCAAAGGGTCCTTTATGATACCTAATAGGTGGGATATCTGAATAATCTTGGAATCGAGAAAAGGCACAAAAACTCAATTTTTTTTTTTAATTTTCCAAATTTCTGGGGATAAGTGGGTTTTGGGAAAACAGTAGTTCCAGTGTTCAGTGGAAATGGAAGTCAAAGGGTCCTTTATGATACCTAATAGGTGTGGATCTAGAAATAATCTTGGGAATCAGAAAACCTGCTAAAAACTCAATTTTTTTGTTTCCAAATTTCTGGAGGAGATAAGTGGGTTTTTGGGAAAACAGTAATTCTTCAAGTACAGACCATGTGTAAATGATCAAGGGTCCTTTATGAGATACCTAATAGGTGGGATATCTGAAATAATCTTGGGAATCGAGAAAAGCACTTTAAAAACTCAATTTTTTGAATTTTCCAAATTTCTGGAGGGAATAAGTGGGTTTTGGGAAAAGGTAAATTCTTCCAAGTACAGACCATGTGGAAATGGAAGTCCAAAGGTCCTTTATGATACCTAATAGGTGGGATATCTGAAATAATCTGGAATCGAGAAAAATACACAAAACTCAATTTTTTTTTGTTTTCCCAAATTTCTGGAGATAGAGTGGGTTTTGGGAAAAGTAGAAATTCTTCAAGTACAGATGTGTGAAATGGAAGTCCAAAGGGTCCTTTGATACTAATAGGTGGGATATCTGAAATAATCTTGGGAATCAGAAAACGCTTTAAACAATTTTTTTTTTTTTTTTTTTTTTGAATTTTTCCAAATTTCTGGAGATAAGTGGTTTTGGGAAAACAGGTAAATTCTTTAAGTACAGACCATTAGAAATTAAAGTCAAAGTCCCTTCGAAATACCTAATAGGTGGATATCTAGAAAATAATCTTGGAATCGAGGAAAACGCACTTTAAAACTCAATTTTTTTTAATTTTTCCAAATTTCTGGAGGAGATAGGTTTTTGGAAAACAGTAGAATTCTTCCAAGTACAGACCATGGAAATGGAAGTCAAAAGGTCCTTTATGATACCTAATAGTGGGATATCTGAAATAATCTTGGGAATCAGAAAAACACTTTAAAAACTCAATTTTTTTGAATTTTTCCAAATTTCTGGAGAGATAAGTGGGTTTGGGAAAAGGTAAATTCTTCCAAGTACAGATAGTGAAATGGAGTCCAAAGGGTCCTTTATTTTAATAGGTGGGATATCTGAAATAATCTTGGAATCAGAAAAAACGCACTTTAAAACTCAATTTTTTTTTATTTTTCCAAATTTCTGGAGGATAGAGTGGGTTTTGGAAGAAACGGTAGATTCTTCCAAGTACAGACCATGTGAGTAAGGGTCCTTTATGATACCTAATAGGTGGGATATCTGAAATAATCTTGGGAATCGAGAAAAACGCACTTTAAAACTCAATTTTTTTTTAATTTTTCCAAATTTCTGGAGATAGAAGTGGGTTTTGGGAAAGCAGTAAATTCTTCAGTGAACCATGTGAAATAAGTCAAAGGTCTTTAATACCTAATAGGTGGGATATCTAGAAATAATCTTGGGAATCGAGAAAAACACTTTAAAACTCAATTTTTTTTTTTGAATTTTCCAAATTTCGGAGGAATAAGTGGGTTTTGGGAAAACAGTAAATTCTTCCAAATACAGACCATGTGGAAAGGTCCAAAGGGTCCTGCTGATACCTAATAGGTGGGATATCTGAAATAATCTTGGGAATCGAGAAAAACGCACTTTAAAACTCAATTTTTTTTTGAATTTTTAATTTCTGGAGGAGATAAGTGGGTTTTTGGAAAACAGTAAATTCTTAAGTACAGACCATGTGAAATGAGTCAAAAGGGGTCCTTTGATGTACCTAATAGGTGGATATCTGAAATAATCTTGGGAATCGAGAAAAACACTTTTAAAACTCAATTTTTTAATTTCCAAATTTCTGGAGGAGATAAATGGGTTTTGGAAAACAGTAAATTCTTAAAGTACAGACCATGTGAAATGGAAGTCCAAAGGGTCCTTTATGATACCTAATAGGTGGGATATCTGAAATAATCTTAGGAATCAGAAAAAACGCACTTTAAAAACTCAATTTTTAATTTTCAAATTTCTAGGAGATAAGTGGTTTTTGGGAAAACAGTAAATTCTGGTCATGTGGGAATGGAAGTCAAAGGGTCCTTTATGAATTACCTAGGATATCTACAAAATAATCTTGGGAATCGAGAAAAACACACACAAAACTCAATTTTTTTGAATTTTCCAAATTTCTGGAGGAATAAAGTGGGTTTTTTGAAAACACGGTAATTCTTCCAGAAATTACAGACCATGTGGAAATGGAAGTCCAAAGGTCCTTTATGATACCTAATAGGTGGGATATCTGAAATAATCTTGGGAATCAGAAAAGCACTTTAAAACTCAATTTTTTTTGATTTTTCCAACTGGAGGAGATAAGTGGGTTTTGGGAAAACGGTAAATTCTTCCAAGTACAGACCATGTTGGAGGAAAGGGTCCTTTATGATACCTAATAGGTGGGATATCTGAAATAATCTTGGGAATCGAGAAAAACGCTAAAAACTCAATTTTTGAATTTTCAAATTTCTAGGAGATAAGTGGGTTTTGAAGAAAACAGTTCTTCAAAGTACAGACATGTGGAAATGGAAGTCAAAGGTCCTTTAAATTATACCTATGGTGGGATATCTGAAATAATCTTGGGAATCGAGAAAAACGCTTCTTTAAACTCAATTTTTTTTTTTGAATTTTTCCAAATTTCTGGAGGAGATAAGTGGGTTTTGGGAAACGGTAAATTCTTCCAAGTACAGACCATGTGGAAGAAGTCAAAGGGTCCTTTATGAATACCTAATAGGTGGGATATCTGAAATAATCTTGGGAATCGAGAAAAACGCACTTTAAAAACTCAATTTTTTTTTTTGAATTTTTCCAAATTTCTGGAGAGAGAAGTGGGTTTTTGGGAAAACGGTAAATTCTTCCAAGTACAGACCATGTGTGGAATGGAAGTCCAAGGGTCCTTTATGATACCTAATAGGTGGGATATCTGAAATAATCTTGGAATCGAGAAAAGCACTTTAAAAACTCAATTTTTTTAATTTTCCAAATTTCTGGAGGATAAAGTGGGTTTTGGAAAACAGTAGATTCTTCCAAGTACAGACCATGTGGAAGTCCAAAGGGTCCTTTATGATACCTAATAGGTGGGATATCTGAAATAATCTTGGGAATCGAGGAAAACGCACTTTAAAACTCAATTTTTTTTTTTTTTCACCATTTCTGGAGAGATTAAGTTTTTGGAAAAACGGTGTAAATTCTTCAAAGTACAGACCATGTGGAAATGGAAGTCCAAAGGGTCCTTTAATACCTAATAGGTGGGATATCTGAAATAATCTTGGGAATCGAGAAAAACGCACTTTAAAACTCAATTTTTTTTAATTTTTCCAAATTTCTGGAGGAGAAAGTGGGTTTTGGGAAAACAGTAAATTCTTCCAAGTACAGACCATGTGGAAATGGAAGTCCAAGGGTCCTTTATGATACCTAATAGGTGGGATATCTGAAATAATCTTGGGAATCGAGAAAAACACACTTTAAAACTCAATTTTTTTTAATTTTTCAAATTTCTGGAGAGAAAGTGGGTTTTGGGAAAGGTAAATTCTTCCAAGTACAGACCATGTGGAAATGGAAGTCCAAAGGGTCCTTTATGATACCTAATAGGTGGGATATCTGAAATAATCTTGGGAATCGAGAAAAACGCACTTTAAAAACTCAATTTTTTTGAATTTTTCCAAATTTCTGGAGGAGATAAGTGGGTTTTGGAAAACGGTAAATTCTTCCAAGTAGACCATGTGGAAATGGAAGTCCAAAGGGTCCTTTATGATACCTAATAGGTGGGATATCTGAAATAATCTTGGAATCGAGAAAAACACTTTAAAAACTCAATTTTTTGAATTTTTCCAAATTTCTGGAGGAGATAAGTGGGTTTTGGGAAAAGGTAAATTCTTCCAAGTACAGACCATGTGGAAATGGAAGTCCAAAGGGTCCTTTATGATACCTAATAGGTGGGATATCTGAAATAATCTTGGGAATCGAGAAAAACGCACTTTAAAACTCAATTTTTTTTGAATTTTTCAAATTTCTGGAGATAGAAGTGGGTTTTGGGAAAACAGTAAATTCTTCAATTACAGACCATGTGGAAATGGAAGTCAAAGGGTCCTTTATGATACCTAATAGGTGGGATATCTGAGAAATAATCTTGGGAATCGAGAAAACGCACTTTAAAACTCAATTTTTTTTGAATTTTCCAAATTTCTGGAGGAGATAAATTGGGTTTTTGGGAAAACGGTAAATTCTTCCAAGTACAGACCATGTGGAAATGGAAGTCCAAAGGGTCCTTTATGATACCTAATAGGTGGGATATCTGAAATAATCTTGGGAATCGAGAAAACACTTTAAAACTCAATTTTTTTTTTTGAATTTTTCCAAATTTCTGGAGGAGATAAGTGGGTTTTGGGAAAACAGGTAAATTCTTCCAAGTTACAGACCATGTGGAAATGGAAGTCAAAGGGTCCTTTATGATACCTAATAGGTGGGATATCTGAAATAATCTTGGGAATCGAGAAAAACGCACTTTAAAACTCAATTTTTTTTTTTAATTTTCCAAATTTCTGGAGGAGATAAGTGGGTTTTGGGAAAACGGTAAATTCTTCCAAGTACAGACCATGTGGAAATGGAGTCCAAAGGGTCCTTTATGATACCTAATAGGTGGGATATCTGAAATAATCTTGGGAATCGAGAAAAACGCACTTTAAAAACAATTTTTTTGAATTTTTCCAAATTTCTGGAGATAAAATGGGTTTTGGAAAACAGTAAATTCTTCAAGTACAGACCATGTGGAAATGGAAGTCCAAAGGGTCCTTTATGATACCTAATGGTGGGATATCTGAAATAATCTTGGGAATCGAGAAAAGCACTTTAAAACTCAATTTTTTTTGAATTTTCCAAATTTCTGGAGGAGATAAGTGGGTTTTGGGAAAACGGTAAATTCTTCCAAGTACAGACCATGTGGAAATGGAAGTCCAAAGGGTCCTTTATGATACCTAATAGGTGGGATATCTGAAATAATCTTGGGAATCGAAAAACGCACTTTAAAAACTCAATTTTTTTTTGAATTTTTCCAAATTTCTGGAGATAAGTGGGTTTTTGAAAACGGTAAATTCTTCCAAGTACAGACCATGTGGATGGAAGTCCAAAGGGTCCTTTATGATACCTAATAGGTGGGATATCTGAAATAATCTTGGGAATCGAGAAAAACTTTAAAACTCAATTTTTTTTTTTTTTTTCAAATTTCTGAGGAGATAAGTGTGGTTTTGGAAAACGGTAAATTCTTCCAAGTACAGACCATGGAAATGGAAGTCCAAAGGGTCCTTTATGATATAATAGGTGGGATATCTGAAATAATCTTGGGAATCGAGAAAAACGCACTTAAACTCCATTTTTTTTTTAATTTTCCAAATTTCTGGAGGAGAATAGAGTGGGTTTTGGGAAAACGTAGAAATTCTTCCAAATACAGACCATGCAATGGAAGTCCAAAGGGTCCTTTATGATACCTAATAGGTGGGATATCTGAAATAATCTTAGGAATCGAGAAAACGCACTTTAAAACTCAATTTTTTTTGAATTTTCCAAATTTCTGGAGATAGAAGTGGGTTTTGGGAAAACGGTGAATTCTTCCAAGTACAGACCATGTGGAAATGGAAGTCAGGGTCCTTTGAGTACCTAATAGGTGGGATATCTGAGAATAATCTTGGGAATCGAGAAAAACACTTTAAAAACTCAATTTTTTGAATTTTCCAAATTTCTGGAGGAGAGATAAGTGGGTTTTGGGAAAACAGTAAATTCTTCAAGTACAGACCATGTGAAATGGAAGTCCAAAGGGTCCCTTATGATACCTAATAGGTGGGATATCTGAATAATCTTGGGAATCAGAAAAACGCACTTTAAAAACTTTTTTTTGAATTTTCCAAATTTCTGGAGGAGATAAGTGGGTTTTGGGAAAACGTAAATTCCCAAAGTACAGACCATGTGGAAATGGAAGTCCAAGGGTCCTTTATGATACCTAATAGGTGGGATATCTGAAATAATCTTGGGAATCGAGAAAAAGCACTTTAAAACTCAATTTTTTGTTTTTCCAAATTTCTGGAGGGGATAGTGGGTTTTGGGAAAACGTAAATTCTTCCAAGTACAGACCATGTGGAAATGAAGTCCAAAGGGTCCTTTATATACACCTAATAGGTGGGATATCTGAAATAATCTTGGGAATCGAGAAAAACGCACTTTAAAACTCAATTTTTTTTTGAATTTTTCCAAATTTCTGGAAGATAAATTGGGTTTTGGGAAAACGTAAATTCTTCCAAGTACAGACCATGTGGAAATGGAAGTCCAAAGGGTCCTTTATGATACCTAATAGGTGGGATATCTGAAATAATCTTGGGAATCGAGAAAAACGCACAAAACTCAATTTTTTTTGATTTTTCCAAATTTCTGGAGGAGATAAGGGGGTTTTGGGAAAACGGTAGAATTCTTCCAAGTACAGACCATGTGGAAATGGAAGTCCAAAGGGTCCTTTATGATACCTAATAGTGGGATATCTGAAATAATCTTAGGAATCGAGAAAAACACTTTAAAACTCAATTTTTTTTTTTAACAAATTTCTGGAGGAGATAAGTGGTGTTTTGGGGAAAACGGTAAATTCTTCAGAATTACAGACCATGTGGAAATGGAAGTCCAAAGGGTCCTTTATGATACCTAATAGGTGGGATATCTGAAATAATCTTGGGAATCAGAAAAGCACTTTAAAAACTCAATTTTTTTTTTTTGATTTTTCCAAATTTCTGGAGGAGATAAGTGGGTTTTTTGGGAAAACGGTAAATTCTTCCAAGTACAGACCATGTGGAAATGGAAGTCCAAAGGTCCTTTATGATACCTAATAGGTGGGATATCTGAAATAATCTTGGGAATCGAGAAAACGCACTTTAAAAACTCAATTTTTTTTTTTTTTTAAATTTCTGGAGGAGATAAAGTGGGTTTTGGGAAAACAGTAAATTCTTCCAAGTACAGACCATGTGGAAATGGAAGTCCAAAGGGTCCTTTATGATACCTAATAGGTGGGATATCTGAGAATAATCTTGGGAATCGAGAAAAAGCACTTTAAAACTCAATTTTTTTTTTTAATTTTTCCAAATTTCTGGAGGAGAAAGTGGGTTTTGGGAAAACAGTGAGATTCTTCCAAAGTACAGACCATGTGGAAATGGAAGTCCAAAGGGTCCTTTATGATACCTAATAGGTGGGATATCTGAAATAATCTTGGGAATCAGAGAAAAACCTTTAAAAACTCAATTTTTTTTGATTTTCAAATTTCTGGAGATGAGTGGGTTTTGGGAAAACGGTAAATTCTTCCAAATTACAGACCATGTGGAAATGGAAGTCCAAAGGTCCTTTATGATACCTAATAGGTGGGATATCTGAAATAATCTTAGGAATCGAGAAAACGCACTTTAAAACTCAATTTTTTTTGAATTTTCCAAATTTCTGGAGATAAAGTGGGTTTTGGGAAAACAGTAAATTCTTCAAGTACAGACCATGTGGAAATGGATCCAAGGGTCCTTTATGATACCTAATAGGTGGGATATCTAGAAATAATCTTGGGAATCGAGAAAACGCACTTTAAAAACTCAATTTTTTTTTTAATTTTTCCAAATTTCTGGAGGAGATAAGTGGGTTTTGGGAAAACAGTAAATTCTTCCAAGTACAGACCATGTGGAAATAAAAGTCAAAGGGTCCTTTGATACCTAATAGGTGGGATATCTGAAATAATCTTGGGAATCGAGAAAAACGCACTTTAAAACTCAATTTTTTTAATTTTTCCAAATTTCTGGAGGAGAAATTGGGTTTTGGGAAAACGGTAAATTCTTGAAGTACAGACCATGTGGAAATGGAAGTCCAAAGGGTCCTTTATGATACCTAATAGGTAGGATATCTGAAATAATCTTGGGAATCAAAGAAAACCTTTAAAAACTCAATTTTTTTTTTAGATTTTCCAAATGGAGGAGATATAGAGGGTTTTTTGGGAAAACGGTAAATTCTTGAGTACAGACAAACCATGGAAATGGAAGTCCAAGGGTCTTGCTATGATACCTAATAGGTGGGATATCTGAAATAATCTTGGGATCCAGAGAAAACGCACTTCAAAAGCTCAATTTTTTGAATTTTTCCAAATTTCTGGAGGAGATAAGTGGGTTTTGGGAAAACGGTAAATTCTTCCAAGTACAGACCATGTGGAAATGGAAGTCCAAGGGTCCTTTGTGATACCTAATAGGTGGGATATCTGAAATAATCTTGGGAATCAGAAAAAACTCAATTTTTTTTTGAATTTTTCCAAATTTCTGGAGGAGATAAGTGGGTTTTGGGAAAATACGAATTCTTCCAAGTACAGACCATGTGGAAATGGAAGTCCAAAGGGTCCTTTATAGATACCTAATGGGTGGGATATCTGAAATAATCTCTTGGAATCGAGGAAAACAACTGCCTTCAAAAACTCAATTTTTTTGAATTTTTCCCAAATTTCTGGAGATAAGTGGGTTTTGGAAAACAGTAAATTCTTCCAGTACAGACCATGTGGAAATGGAAGTCCAAGGGTCCTTTATGATACCTAATAGGTGGGATATCTGAAATAATCTTGGGAATCGAGAAAAACGCACTTTTTAAAAATTTTTTTTTTTTTTTAATTTTTCCCAATTTCTGGAGGAGAAAGTGGGTTTTTGGAAAACGGTAAATTCTTCCAAATACAGATGTGTGGAATGGAAGTCAAAGGGTCCTTATAATACCTAATAGGTGGGATATCTGGAAATAATCTTGGGAATCGAGAAAACGCACTTTAAAACTCAAATTTTTTTTTTTTTTTTTTTTTTTTTTGAATTTTTTCCAAATTCTGAGGAATAAATTGGGTTTTTGGGAAAGCAGTGAATTCTTCCAAGTACAGACCATGTATGATGGAAGTCCAAGGGTCCTTTAATGATACCTAATGGTGGGATATCTGAAATAATCTTGGAATCGAGGAAAACGCACTCAAAACTCAATTTTTTTTTTAATTTTTCCAAATTTCTGGAGATAAGTGGTACAAGTTTGGAAAACAGTAAATTCTTCAAAGTACAGACCATGTAATAGGAAATGGAAGTCCAAAGGTCCTTTATAGATACCTAATAGGTGGGATATCTGAAATAATCTTGGGAATCGAGAAACACTTTAAAAACTCAATTTTTTTTTGTACCAAATTTCTGGAGAGATAAGTGGGTTTTGGGAAAACAGTAAATTCTTCCAAGTACAGACCATGTGGAAATGCAGTCCAAGGGTCCTTCATTGCACCTATAAAGCAGTGGGATATCTAGAGATAATCTTGGAATCGGAAAACGCACTTTAAAACTCAATTTTTTTTTTTTTCCAAATTTCTGGAGAGATAGAGTGGGTTTTGGGGAAACGGTAAATTCTTCCAAGTAATGCATGCTGTGGAAATGGAAGTCCAGGGTCCTTTGATATTAATAGGTGGGATATCTGAAATAATCCGGGAATCGAGAAAAACGCACTTTAAAACTCAATTTTTTTTTAATTTTTCCAAATTTGGAGGAGATAAGTGGTTTTGGGAAATGAAATTTCCAGCAATTGAGATGTGTAGAATGGAAGTCAAAGGGTCCCTTTATGATACCACCTAATAGGTGGGATATCTGAAATAATCTTGGAATCAAGAAAAACGCACTTTAAAACTCAATTTTTTGAATTTTTCCAAATTTCTGGAGATAAGTGGGTTTGGAGAAAACAGTAAATTCTTCCAAGTACAGACCATGTGGAAATGGAAGTCCAAAGGGTCCTTTATGATACAATAGGTGGGATATCTGAAATAATCTTTGGAATCGAGAAAACGCACTTAAAAACTCAATTTTTTTTTTAATTTTTCAAATTTCTGGAGATAGAGTGGGTTTTGGGAAAAACGGTAATTCTTCCAAGTACGACCAATGTGGAAATGGAAGTCCAAGGGTCCTTTTATGATACCTATAGGTGGGATATCTGAAATAATCTTGGGAATCGAGGAAAGAGCACTTTAAAAATCAATTTTTTTTAGATTTTCCAAATTCTGGAGGAGATAAG
>BGZK01002035.1:0-84601 GCA_005406025.1 Eumeta japonica
GTCAATAAGAAAACTATGAAATATTTGCGTATTATGTATATATATTAAAATTTAAGCATTTGTAGATAATTTTGTCTTTTAACTGACAAAAGCATAGTTTTGTCAACTTCATTTTAAATTATGCACACAAACACTGTCGTGACGTTTATAACCGTATAAACCATAAATTAGTGACATACCTATATATTAATAGAAAAAATCTTCGAGTAAGAGTGATTTAAAATATAACTAATTTGCACAAAATTGAATGACTTAATCAATTTCAGATTTCTAAGAGAAAAACTTACTCATTCCTTTAACATTGTATAGTTTATAATCCTCAATTTTGTTATTGTATTCCTATAATACTCAATTTGGCCGAAAAAAAAATAAAGAAAAAAATAAGTCTCCTACTATAAACAACAATAAAGAACTTCATTACTAACACTGGATATACTACAATATTTTGCTTATAGAAACTGTGAATTCTGATTGTACAAACTTTTCGAAACTGACAGTTGTTTTTTTTACTTCCGTCAAAGATGACGTATTTATTACCTTGTTTATATTTAACGATGACATACTTATGAATTTGTATACATTCAAGAATTTTTTTGAGACTCACGGTGTATGCAGGACAGTTCGAGAATTTAGAGTCCAGTTTTCCCCTTGGCGATCGATGCGTTACCAAATGAAATCACAGAAAGATATCACATAAATATCTAAAATAATCATGGAAAAACTTCTATTGGTTTCGTAGCGTTTCGTTTCTAGTATACTCGTAGTTGAATATGCATTTTCTGTATATTTTAGTATTTACTCCTATCCTAATCTACGAGGTCCAATAATGGTACACAGTATGAATGTAAAAAAACGACGTAATTTCGAATAAAATGCAAAATTAAAATAAAGTACCAGCGTACAATGTTTAAAATCATACGTATATTCTGCCAAAAAAAAACCTAGGGCCTCTTTTACGACCGAAGTCACTATTGAATTGAATTTTGACTTTAACATCCAAAAGTAAGATTTTGTTGAAATTGATTTCAAAGGAAGTTTGCAAATGAAGAGTATAATATATCAAAATAAGAATCTAACCGATAACATCTATTTCTTTCTTATTAGGCTCTTCAAGAACTTTAGTATATTGTCATAGTTAGCTAGAGGATGGAGGCGCATTATTTAGCTATTGACTAACAGAATTTTGTGGCTTGTGGTGGAGAACCATTGGAGAAAATTTGTAGAATCAAAAACACTAAAATATAGAAAACAACCGACAAACCTATTTAGGTATAAGATTCTCTGCTGTACAAATATTTTATTCACAACATTTTAGAATACATATCAATAAAATAATATTTGCACAATAATGAAAAATTTATTTACATGCACAATTAAAGTAACTTCTTTACTAAAACTATATGGTTATTTAAATAATCTACCTCATTTTAACTGGCCAATGGAGGTCCACTGAATTAGTTTAAAAGATACATAACTTCGGTTTAAATGCTCTGCTTGGTGTCAAATGGTATAAATAAAAAAAATAAAAAACCGTTGACCCTGTGAGTCATCCCTAAAACTTTCCGCTATGATATTTATAAATACATTTTTGAAGTCCTTGGGTTTTAAAATATGGGTTACAGTCGATAAGTTTTTGAGGTCTTGGAGCTCAAAAGTTCTAAACACGGTTGACCCTGCAGTCATCTCTTAAATTACTTGCTATTTACGAACTGGAAGCATTCAAAAATTTTTATTCGAGGTTTCCAGGCTCAAAAATATAGATAAAATAAATTTTGAGCACTTCGTTCAAAGCTAAACATTTGTTTAAAAAAACGATATTTTTTTATTTTTAAAAGACTATATCTTTCGAACGTGTCGGATTGGATTTTTATCAGCCTTACGGTATTCAACGCAGTTTTTAAATTCAAAATAATGACTTAGTATTAAATATCAATCCATCAAGACTTACAAAAAAACACTTTTATTCAAATTTTTCGTTAAGCATATCACTCGAACGAAACAACCTTTTTTTTAATGACATTTTGCAAGATCGCCTTTTTTTTAAGTAGAGAAAGTGGATAGATTTTGAAATTTATCAGGTGAGCAGTATAAAACATATTGTAAGAAAATCCTTTTTTGGAAAAAATTCTCCAAAGATATCTCTTGAACAAACAAATCGATTTTTATGTAAGTTGCGATAATCGATAGAATTGTTTGGGGAAAAGTGCTGATTAGATTTTGGTGTCAACCGATAGAGTAGTCCAAAATTTATTTCAAAAATATATTTTTCTAAAAACTTAAATTTTTGAAAGTTGTCAAAATTTCTCAGGGGGAATTGGTAAAAAATTTTAGGAAGTCTGCATGCACAAACACACGCACACACGCATACACGCAAGCACTCTTACACCCACCCATATACACATAAATATACAGACGTCACTCGGAAAATGGCTAAAATAAATTTCTGAGATCCTAAAACTAATCTGATGAAAACTAGATTTTATAATATCGGACTGAAGACGATATTTTCCCAGATTATGAAAATTTTTCATTTTTCACAGCGAGAACTTAAAAATCACTAACATGTGCGTAAGGTGCCCAATCGCATTTTAACAGAACAATATATTGTAACAAGTACCGCGATTGAGATTGAAGGATCGAAATAGAAAGAAAGAGGTAATACTAAAGTCACCAGAAAATGTATATTCAGTTATACTGTGATATGGAAATGCGTTACGGAGCTGCTAGAGCACTTTTACTGAATACAGTTATAACTCTACGGACTGCACTTCGCTTATAACACAATATTATCGTGAAGAGAAGATTAATTGAAAACGTTCGAATTCATCCATATACATGCCCGAGCAACTGTTTTACAAAATTCTCTTAGTTTCATAGGTCATAGGTCATCAATATGTCATCTTTAAAGATAAGTAAGGTCAAAAATATTACGTTTCACGCAAACAAACAAACATTTTATAGCTTTTAGAATATTCCATCCATTCAACATTCACAGATGATGTATACAACCATGTCCACATATATCGATATAAACACGTGGAGTATTAATCAGTTATTTATTTAAAAAGCGGTATATTTCGGTATTCTTTTATCACTTTAACATGATTCGTAACAATGTTTTGTACCAATTACCTGTAAGAGAATTTTTCAGAAAGAAACAAAATATTGTTCTCAAAACCGAGGATAGACGTTGTGCATAAATTATAGACGAACGCAAGTTTCCTAAAGCACTCGGAAGTTTCTGCCTTTCGTATTATATATTTACGTTTTGGCAATACAAAATTACTGCACATTTCCGTAGTACAAAACCTTTAGATGAGCTTTGACAGCATTTAGAGGCTTTTATTCAAATTATGCCGAACCTGCAAAGCATAATTATGCGTTAATTAGTAGGAGAGTGCTGTGTACGTATATATGTCTCAATGGAAATTCGCTTGTCGTAATGGATAACATCGGCTTTGGTATCAAATGAAATTACAATATTACATGTAAGTTACTGGTTGATTGATTGATAGCTAGTGAACTTAGATTAAATTAGTTAAGCATCGATTGTTTCTGATTTGTGATTATAATTACAAAGCTCTTGAGTACGGATCGGCATTTATAGCTTAAGTCCTTTCAAAATCTTGTTTATATACATTATAAACAAGATTTTGAAAAAACGGTATACCGTTATAAACATTTTTTTATCCCTAGTTTTTCTATTGGGATGGATTAGAGTTATAAATATTTTTTTATTAAAAATAATAAACTGGCGCAACTTTGAAC
Organism: Eumeta japonica; assembly: GCA_005406025.1. Lineage (NCBI taxonomy): Eukaryota > Metazoa > Arthropoda > Insecta > Lepidoptera > Psychidae > Eumeta > Eumeta japonica. The sequence goes on from BGZK01002035.1 coordinate 3,769, forward strand.
AACTCTGGACTTACACATATATGTTTTATGAGAGAAAGTATGTAAAAACTAAAACAAGGATATCAACGCCCAATACCATTTGGACGACGGTTCACTCCGGCATATTCTATGCGTTTTATCTCAGAGTTGTATGCTTTTGAGTATTAGAATTATGACACTCACAAACACATCGAAAAATTTTGTCGATAACGGCACATTTCGCCAAATGAGTAGCGGGACCACATCTCAAGTGACGGCGGTCCTCCCACCTTCCACTCTTGGGGAGAGCTTTTTATTGACTCGGATCGGATTCGCGCCATTAGTGACGAGTACCACAATTCTCAGGGTTCCGTGAATAAAGTAACAAAACGAAAGCTTCATAATGAGATTTTATGTGTGACAAAGTTTTCGAATTATCTACATGGAAGATTTCTGAAAAAAATCGACTTTAAATAATTTGCGATAATAGGTCCGTTGTACATTCAATTATCATATATGTTGTTTACACTTTCTCAAAAATATAAAATAAAATTTCTTACTTTTCTAATACCTCAATGAAACACCTAGATTTACGTGTTATGTTGTAGGATATTGTATTAAAAACCGAAAGCAAATCTTCTCTTACGTGGATTCCCAAAACTAGGCGTCGAAAGATCAGATATATATAAAGAAATTAGATTTCTTTAAACTATTTGTTTGAAGATAAAACAGTTCAGGTTTACACTTAGTTATGAATAGATGGCGCCACTGCGTTACAACTGTCAGTGTCATTTCAATGGATAAAACAGGAGGTTTTTAATGTGGCGATAGTGTGAAATAAAAGTTAATTATCTTGTAATTCAGTGAAAGAGGAATCGACAAATTAATTAATAAACTTTAAATGTCGTTTCTTTGTTATCAGGTGTGTATTGTTAGTTTATTGTATTTGTTGTTATAACTGTAAACCTGTGTTAAATAAAAAACTTTGTTATTTCAGAGCAACACAACGTGTTTATTAATTCTGAGATTCCTAAATTTGACGAATTGTCTTATATATATATTTATTTTTTAAGTTTGAGACAAGTTTTATGGAATCCACGTGTAAAAGCTAACTCAGTTTCATAAAATTTCGTAAAATTACAATGAGAAAGTATTTTAATCATTCAATAATAAAAAAAACATAAAAATATATTTCTGACATATTTATTCGTACTTTATAATTTTATAAGACAAATATGTGTTAAATAAATTGGAGTTTAATTTCGATCACCGATTGTATCAAAGAATATATTTCATTATTCAGCGATTGTTGATCGTAGTTGCCCCAAGATACGCTCTTGATGTCCTAAGTCCGTACACGTTTAAATAAAATGTGAAAGTGCCTTTGTCTGTCTGTATCGATTTTGATGAAATTTAGCACGGAGATAATTTGACACTAAAGACATAGGCTACTTTTTGATTCTTTATCTGTCTATTCGTTTGTATATTTTTTCGTAGTTCAAATATAAACTTTCTAAGTGATTGAGCACACCATTTTATAATATATAAGCTTACTGTTTGTTTATCTCTGCTTGTTTGTGTATATGTTTACTTGTAAGCTGTTGTAAGTTGGTAATAACTTAACTAATTTTGATGAAATTTAGAAAACTGAGCTCATTGTCACATGAAATATGTTAGTATTGTATAATAATTGTATGTTTATCCATTTATCACCTTATAATTATAAGATTTGAAAGTAATAAATTTTATTTTGGTAATCAGGCTTATTGTTTGCTAATTTGCTTTGCTATGAAAAAGAGCAGTGTTAGAGTGAGCGGTGAGTGTTGAGAGAGGGGGGAGAGGAGACGGAGGTGCGGCGCCAGAGCCTGATACAGAGCGAATGCAAAAGTAAGAGGGCGTCAACAAATTGATTGTAACTATATGACAAGTAATGGTTTAACAATAAGAAAGTCATAGTACAGTAGAACAGACGATAGGATCATTACATTGCATCATTAGTCTCCCATTACAATGTCATACTTTATGACGAATTCGGTTGTCTGTAATTTAATTAGGCACAAAGCGCTGGACGAATTTGAACGAAGAATATTTTTTCGATTATAAGCACGATATTTTATACCCTCTCAGTGATGTGTCCCGGTGTAATGATTTACATGAAATCTAAAATATCCGAAGTGGGATGAGTTTCGGAATCGAGGGCAATAGTGTGATTGGAAAAGATGACGCGGGATTGGAATAGAAGACAAGCCCGAATCGTAATTATACAAGATTGCTAGATGTAAAAAATGTGAAAATAATTAAATATGTATTAAGCTGCGAAAGAAAGCTAGTAAATAAACAAATAGTTACTTACATGATCTGAAAGAATATAATCACTATGTAAACATTAAAACAAAGATTGAAAAGTATATATAAAATGGATAAGGCTTTGTGCTTCATCCAGTATTATCATTATTCGTTCAAAAAAATGTCCAATAAATGAGGTATTCATTTAAGCCTTAAAGAAGCTCCATTTTCCTTTATACACTTTGTTGATGAAGTACTTACTAGCTTATGATTGATAGAAATCGCTATTGAGTTAGATTAATCTACGTACTTCTGAGGCCTACAATCCGACAATCTTCATATTGCAAATTGAGGAGTTTGAATCTTAAAATCTCCACGCATACCGAGTACGGGTTAGAAGCTGACAGCGACTGCAACGCCACCGATCCGGTGTCAATGTACGGAACTAACGGCATAACGTGCTCTCGGAGGCACGGAGCGGTCTCATTAGACTTAAAAGATTAGAGTTAAAAACTCATTCGTCAATTCGCTCGGACATCGTCATCGTATTGGACAAACTGTCGCAAACGCCCCCGGCGCACTGGCCCAGCTCAGGAGGCGCGAGGTCTGAGCATCTCGATTTGAAATAAAACTTATGCCGTAGCACTAGGATTGTTAAAACCTGAGACAACAACACTACTATAAAAAAATACATCCATAAACGAGAACCTTTATGCTTTCAGAACTCGGTAACTTCTGATTTGAAAGCAACACACTTAAGCACTGAGCAACTACCGCCCTAAAGTTTCTATAGATATAACTTACTTGCGCAGAAACGATCCTCGCAACATTGCGAGACAGACTTTAGGGAAGATAAATGTTATTTTTCAGCTATACTCATCGCCTTTTCTGTAAGTTTCGGTTTTTCAGGTTCGACTAAGAACAATTTGCCATAGTAAAAAAGTGTAATATTTGATTTTTGTAATTCATATGTATATATAAATATTTTTATTTTATTCTTGTCACAATATTTCATGATGTATGTATATTAAAATATATACAATTTACCGTCGAACAAAAATTTAATTTATGAAATAGAACTAATAATGTATTGTTTCTGTGGTAGGTAATAACATTCAAGTGTCATAAAAAGTTTACGATTTATGAAGTGACGTCATGTTAAGTTAGGAGGTGTTTTCGCGCGATATTCGAAAAGCCAAATTTTCATTTGTGTTTATTTAATTTTTAGTACTTTATTACACGATAATAAAAAAAATCTGTGCAAGTTCAGCATTATTAGTTTTAGTAAAACTATGTAATTGAAATTATGTTTTATTATTAAAATTCGAGCGTACGAGAAGTATTATGAGGTTATTTTACAATAATATGATCTTTGGGACGTACTCGTAGATGTAGCAAACGTTCAGTAACAAAGAGACTGTTGCACTGTCATGTAATTAATAATATGACGGCTTAGTGGCCTAATAGCACAGGCCTCATGGAAATAGGAAACCTATCCTGTTATTTAGATACAAAGAAAAAAGGATCCTAAGGTAGAACAACAACGTTTTGAGAAACGCAACCGACAAGCCTAATATATTAATATATTTTTATTCATTGCTCGATCTGTATGAACTAATGTAGTGGAATCTGCTAATTTTGTTTCCATCCACTATTGGACCTCTGAATAAGCCGTAAATTTAGAAGCGTATTAAAAATTGATTACAGTGTTTCACGATAAGGTTCGATACAATAAGGTCATTCAATTCTGATCGTATTAACCCAACGTACTTACACTTTTACATAAAAAATACATGTACTGCAGTTAAATCTTTTAACTTTTGAAATTTGAAACATCTTCATAAATTGTGGAGGTACTGTTTTCAATTTCTTAAAGTATCTCGACATTTTAGGTTCAGAAAAGTTTATTTTGTCCATTTCTCAAGTGATTTCTGTATGTTTGTAAGCGTGTACGTATACGCGTGCGTGCATGTATATGTCTAAACTTCTCATAAATTTTGAGCTAATTTACCAATCGAAACTTAATTTGCTACATTCGAAAGTGAAAAATTTAATCTCATAGGTTTTAAGAAAGCCAAGTAAGTTTTATAAAGTTATCAAATGTTTTTTTGATGACTGCTGTGTTGATCGACAATAAAATCTAAGCAGCTCTTTCAAACAAATAATTGTATCTATTGCCGCAAATCGCATAGGAATAGGTTGATTTGTTCGAGAAATATCGTTGAAGAAACATTTTTCAAAGAATGTTTTTTGCAATATTTTAAACTATTCACAAATTCCGTGGTCTAATAAGACTTTTTCCTTATGAAACAACAGCGATCTACGTGAATCGCCTCAAATTCGTTTGGTTCGTTTGAGAGATACTGTCAACGAAAAATGCCCAAAAAGTCTTTTTGAAATAAAATAAAAGTTTTGGTGATGTTTGTTTGGTATTTGGTCATCTTTTTAAGCTTATAAAACTGCGTTGAATGTCGCAAAGCTGATTAAAATCGAACAATGCTTATGAGCGATATCGTACTGGAAATATAAAAAATAGCATTTTTCGTTTTAAATAAATTTAAAAGTTTTGTACTCAAAGGGCTTGAATCGTATTGTAACGTTATTTATATTATAACTGTATTTGTGCGCTCGAATAGTTCGAAAAAGCACTTAAGTATACTAACGTTTATATTTTTGAACGTTTTGAACTCGAAAGTAGGAAGAAGTCTCAGGGATGGCCTGCAGAGTCGTCCATATTTCGAAGATTTGAGCTCGAATAGCTCGAAAACTTATAGACAACTATATTTTTCAGTCATGACGCTCAAAAACATATCTATAATGTCACAGCGGAAGTTTTAGGAACGGCCTGCAGAGTCAATCGTTTTACAGATTTTTTATTATGAAGCAATCTCGATCTGAAGAAAGGAGCGTAATGTTCTTCGAGAGTATGTACGTATGTATGTGTGTATGTATGTCCATTTCTCTGGCACGCCCTACAGCCTGAAAGATCGGACGGATTTTGACATGCGAGGTGTTATTTGATTCGTCGTGACTATGTGAGTGACGCCAGATATATTAAAATTTATATAAAATCAAAATGGCAGATTTTTGGCGCCAAAAAATATAACCATAAAAAAATTGATGACACTCTAATTTGTGCTATATAAATAAATATTCATTTCAAAGTCGCCATCGTCTCGTTGCCTCCGGATTCACAATATTATGATAACTAAAAAGTTCGAAATAAACTTAATCATTAAGAAAACATTTCTTTTAGCTTTAGCTGTTTACTGTTTTACTTTCTCTTCTTTAGCTCATCGTAGGTGGGCTGGAACAAGCTACAGGAACATTTAGCTATTTTGTAAATCACTACTCGCTTGACATAGCTTGTTCCCGCCAGTAACACTTTTTCCAACATTCTAGTAATATTTATTCACATAGTTATGTAATACTTTACAAATTTATCATTTACATTTGTAAGGCACACAACAGTAAAATTGTTAGTAATATGGTGTGATGAATGAAATAGATTTTAAAACTAGGAGCTAAAGAAGAGAGGGTAAGATAGTAAGTAGCTAAAGCTAAAAAAAAGTAGCAAACGAAATGTAGAACTTGTTTTTGCTTTTCAGTTATATTTTTATTTGGCAGCCAGGTTTTTTGTTTTCTTAATAATTAAGTTTCTTGATTTTGATTGTGATTCTTGTAGTGATTCTTATTCCGGGCCGATGTACGACTTTGATCCTCCCTTGGATAATGTTGTCACCGATGAGGAATCTATAAAAATAAGAAGTAATTTATTTCATGTTTACGCAAGTGAATTTGGGGGAAAATTTAGAATAATTAGTGTATTAAAACTGTCCAGCTAACATGTTTTCCTCACTAAAACAATAATAATGAACCAGTAGTTTTCGAATCATAAACGTAAAAACATACAGAAAGACAGAGATACGTTGTATTTTGTATTATATAAAGAAGGATATAGATTCCGTCAAACTATGAAATCAAGTGCACGACAAACAGCGCACCACCGAACACATACGTAGATGTGCGCCTGCTTGCTTTCGTACCCTTCGCGGTAGCCTGTTGACCTACAAAACTCAAAGTTGCGTGTCGTACAAGGGACAAGGGGAATAATACGCCGTAGAAAGGTTTTTGTTTTCCCACGGGAACGAAAATATATAGAAACACGTAAGGGCGCTTCATGATCGCGTCCCTAAGCATGCACTGTACGATGTGTTATCATTTTACACTTTTGTCTCGTTTAACAATCTCGAGAAAATGAATTATTTTGTTAATGACGTATTTTCGCATACTTACGATTATTTCGTTCCCATATAAAGTCCATATAAGTATTAGTAAATACTTAATAAATGAATGCTTGCACAATATATTACGCATTTATTTTATGAGTATATGTAAGTTTTTCTTCTTCATTCCTTTGACATGTGACAGTAAGGAGATTTTCCTTTTTTCTTTCAACAACGTTTGACTACATGCAGGTTTTTTCCGTCCTCGCCGTGTCAAGATATGCAAGTATTCATTCTTTCCTTTTTCAACATGCAAACGTGTGCAGGTCTTCTTCCTTTTGTTCCTCGCAATGCGATTACCTACGGGTTTTTCTTTTTTTCGTTCCTCCACACATGGCCCGATTTCCTTCCTTCCCTTCTTCCTCGAAGTACGAGTATACTCAGATTTTTCTTCATTCGTTACTCGATATGCGAGTATACATTTCCTCGAGATGTTTCCCATATTATTTTAAAAAGAATGATACAAATTTAGCTTTCCCGTCTATGCGTGTGTTCGTAAAACATTCGGTCGTGTAGACCTGGCACACGAACGCGTATCCCCTGCGTCACAGACGGACGTGATAACCTCAAATAAACGGGTCTAATATATACGGATATCAAACCCGGGGACGATAAGTTCACGCCCCGCATCAATATACCTTGCGCCAAAGAGCCTACGAACGTTCGTAAGCTTCGCCCTGCGAGCCCGTAACGCAATTTATAATTCAAAGACGGCATCGCGCTCGCTTTTGCAGCAATAGTTGATTACGCGATTGAGACGTGAACCGAATCATCGTTAGTTGTGAACGGGCTTTACAAAAAAATCTTTCCGTGTTTATATTAATTTTCTATAATAATAACCATTAGGGTTTTGCACCCGCTGATTAATTTACAATTTCAGATATTATTATTTTTTCCGAAGTGCTAAAATATAATCAATTTGAAACGTTTTGTATCATAAAATTCGCTCGCACTTTCAGCAAAATTTCAACATTTTAAAGGTGATTATTATATACAATAGCAAATTGCGGTTATCTATACTCGTAAGTTTCAAAGTGCAGACGTAATAGGGATGGACAGTGAACAGTATCGGATTTGCACCAAGTATCTATGTAATTGGATTTTTTGTAATTCAATATGTATTTTAATGATACATGCAAAACAGGTTATAAATATTTATGCTACATACAGAAGTAAATAATTATAATTATCATGAATATTTTTAACGAATTTATAAGATAGAAGTTATTTTAGCCTAGCATGACATTCGAACATTGGTTTTCATAAAAATAACATACCTAACGTTATTTTATTGAAAACGATATACAGTACAGTTGAAATTTTACTAACTTTAGCACTTTAATTATAAGACAAAAAAAAAAGGTAAGTTGACGCCTGTACATGCAATAAGTAATTATTTTTTGTAGTAATCATATTCAATTTGAATGTTTGTGATTTTTTTTTTGAAATATCGTGTAGAAAGATGAGGTGAATTAATTTTAAAAGTGTTTATCTATTTCCTGTTACCCACGTCCGAATCGAGTTCGGGACCAACATCCTTAAAGGTTAACGTTTCGTAACAACTCTGTTAAGAGTTATCCGAAATCGAGGCCTTTGAAAACCACCATTTATGCTCTTCGTTGTTAGGTTTTTATCGTTGTTAAGTACATAGGAATACTTCGTGTAATGCTTTTATTTAAAATTTGGGGATTTTAACATTGTAGTTTGCTTGGTAAAAATAATTAAGGTTATAGAGTATCGTAAAGAGTCGAGATTAGGCTGTTAAGACTCAGATCTGCTACAGCCGAAATAATGTGTTTTGTGATTAAAAATACATGTGTAACCTGCATTACTTATACCAGAACGGTGATTGCCGATTGATCAATGCGTTCGCTTAGAACAACAAGGTACTGAATTGGCATCCTGAGCACGGTGGGTAAGTTGATCGAGTTTTCAACGTCATATTAAACCATTCATCTCGTGACTCGGAGATCTCACGGGCCAAAGGTAGCCAACGTTGTCACTGTATATCACAGCTCAAGATCCAATTTCTTCAGTCTATTTATAATATAAGAATTGTGGGAAGATGTGCCTCATCAGTGGAATGAAACCAGACACAATAACAAATTATACATTATAATAATATTTGTGTGTTTATTGCAAAGAAAACATAAGTGTCGATGGAGATATCATAGACCTTTGTAGTTCTATAAGAGTATTTTTTTAAGTTATTTTAATAAAGTTATGAACATAATTCAAAAACCTAATATCTTAAAACTACATTCGGGCGTGCAAAGTGTTAACAACTCGACCAGAAGTAGCAGCTTACCTATCGTGAATACATACAAGTTTTAATCCCCCGGCGCGCCATGGGCGGCGGAAACACAGAACAGTAGAGCTGGCAAAAAATAATAATATGTGAGAATTCTCATTTGGGGCTGCAGAATTTTTTTCAGAAGGTACCCACATAGCACGATGAATAGAATTACAGAATAATATGAATATTTAATTAAGTGGATTAAATTTTATATTGCATTATTCGACAAAATAATTTCGGGTTTCACGGTTATACAGCTTATTTGTCAGTCGATAAAGAGAAGAGTGCCGACTGTATTAAATTTTCATAGGGATATTCTGTTTTTCATTATCATTACGTTTAAGTGCTCGGCGTGAAGAATATAGAAGTGGGTACCATCAATGCGCGCAAAAGACGCATTGCAGACCACAGATTTCGCCTTAACTATGGTGCGGTATCGGATCGTAGTCAGCTATGCGTGCTCAGTACAGATCAAATGTATGTGTGAGGCGAGTGAGGTGCCGTCATAGAAGTCTGATAGGAAACATATGGTGAATATCACAGAAGAAATAGCTTCCTGTCCCACGTGATGTAGCGCTGTAGAATTTACCGAAGACTACTTTACATAATTGAACTTCTTGTCTGATGTACTTTATTTATTATAATACTTTATTTATTATGATTTTTTTGAGTAATGCTCATATATCTCATGCCAAGATTCAAAATAAACATATGTTTACACTTTATGTTTGTTTTTAATAATAAGTTTTACATTATAAATATTATTTTTTATGTACTCCTTTACGAAACAGGCCTCACTCCTGTCGTAGGCAGATACCACAGATTTCCACATAGTACGATTTTTACATATCTCTCTTGCTTCACTGACATCCATCAATCGTTTCATGTAAACTCGTTGGTTTCGGGTGCTTTAAATCTGACCATATTTTAATATACTATCAATTTGGTCTGCACAAGACTGTAAGGCGACATTTGCTGATTCTTCTTTAACACGTATCGTACACATTTTTCGTAGATCTGTTTCGTCAGTCTTCTTTCATTCGTCTTTTCCGTGTGGTTAAACTACAGCATCATAATTTTTTCTACTCTAACCACTATATATTTTTTCAAACCATACCGCTCATTGAAATCTCTATTCGCACATTTATCTTTCAAGGATATACTGCACATAACGCGCAGAGAATACGTCTACACTAGATTAATCCTCTTTTCATTTTTTTCTGCCAAGTCCAACTTTCACTAACGTGCATAAGCGTAGGGACCTGGTTTTTATTATGGATAGCCAAATGCGTTTGTCGTGAGACATTTTACAATTTATCATAACAAGCAAAGACCCATTTACTTTATGTCACGCATTTACTCTCCTTTTAATATCTCTTTTATACTTACTGTTATTTGCAAAGAAATTATACAATTATGCAACATCTTTTACTTCTTCAACTCTCTCATCTTCTATTAATATATTGCATTCAAATACACCTTCACTTCCTTCAACACCATGACGTTGGTCTTTCTGACATTTACTTTTATACCCATTGTCTTAACCTATATTATTATTATCCAGAAATCTCTAATAAATAATATTTACCCGTCCGTTAGCGCTAGCGAAAGGGCATATTAGGAGAAAAACTTAATTAAAATAATTGGGAAAAACGAGAGAACTAACTTTACTTCCAGATATATTGCCAGGCTGGACTTCGAATCCACCACATCACGGGCCGCAATCGGAGCATGTGGGTCCTCGTGACTGTAAACAATCGCTATGGCGTAAAACAACATCAGTTGTTTATACGTTAGTTAGCTTTATTCAGGAAGCGGTGACTGGCGGTTCTGGCCATTGTTAGTCTTTGCGGAGTCATCGCCCCGCGGCCCGGCACGTGGCGGCGCGCGGCGGGCGGCGAAAACTACTTAATTTGTGAAGCGAAATTTTCATGAAATTGGAAAAGTTATGTAGTGAATAAATGAATTTTGCTTTAATTGAATAAAAACTTTACACACGCGTCGTAAACGCTACCAACACGTTTGTAGACTAAATAAGAATTCTTTACATTATAATACAGAAACAAGTAGAAATAATAAGGTTTAAATTTCAAATTCTAAACAAAAAAAGAAAAACATATCTAAATTATAGCTGCTTACAACAGAAATGAATCGTTTATTCTGAGAATTGTGAACATAGAAAAGTATCAGCTAAATATATAAAGTTTTAACGCAAAGAAGAATCTTCTCCACGTGTTGTAATCGCTCGATGATTGTCATGTACCAGCTGTTGCACACAGCTCCATCCAAGTCAACATAGAATGTATTGCTTCATCTTTTACATCAAGTTATTTGGCTGTCGATAATGATTTTGACCTTAACCCCGTACTCGATACCATTTCCGGCTCTGATCTGTTATCTATTATGTTTTTGTCCCGCTCTTTAATTTATTTTTTGAAAAAGTTAAATAATTATTAAAAAATAATAGTGAAATTATTATTAAAAAAATACATACCTAATAAATAACACAAAATATTTACTACTATAAAAATGTTGTACATTACGAAATTGACGATAAGTCTCTTATTAAATTCCATTAAAGTAGATAATTTCAAAACACAAATCAAGCTATGGATATTAGTCTGAGTACGAGCTTCCTCTTGGTAGAACCTACAACAACGATTTTTCATTTCATAAGATTCTTAGAACTGACAACGTCGCAATATTAGGAAACTTGTTTCTTGATCACTAGGATGAATGTTAATAGTCCAGAGTTGAGGACGCTGGAGTTTAGATGCTAAAAGTCACTACTTAGTAATTTTGAGTCTCTACCTGACCGTTACGTCTCTTCTAGCATCTCAAGCTAGACTCAGCAAAGTGGCCCACAAGTGGATACGTATTGTATTGTATGAGGTGTTAATTCGCGGAAATCCATAGTAGACGCTTGCCTGCAACATGTATTAACATGCAGCATGCAACCCACCGCTGACCCTCGAATCTGCCCTCCCTACGAATCTATCCAAATGATTGAATATTGATTCCAGAATATCAGACACCTAAACAAGTGTTATTTATTACTATAATTATCTAATTCCGCCAACTATTAATTGTTTGTTCTACGTTTCATGCCAACAAGGCATCTTCAGGAAATTGCCGACAGTCACATCCACCAGGGTGCAAGGAGCGTTAAAAACCAACACAACCTCGTTAGACAGGCCGCTGTCATGCAATGGTCAAAGAGCGACGAAACATTATTAAGACAGCCACAGATCACCACCGATAGACATGCTTGTCAAATGTCTGAACTAACCATCACCAACATTACCCAAGTAGTTACAGGCAAGCGTCCAATGGCGATTTATAAACGTCAATTTGGTCGTTGAGCATATTATTATTATCTTTATGTTTTAAAATTTCGAAGGATTCCAAAACATTCAAACGTAACCTTCTCACACACATGCAAGACATCGAATTTGATCATTATTAAGCTTATGACCGGTTTCTAATAGATGTTTAGCAAAATGGGATCTGTCTGATTTATTAACCGAAATATGTTCTTTATATCTTTTTCAAAGCAACGTCCGGTTTGTCCTATATATATTGATTTACAGTCATCACAAGTTAATTTATAAATTCCAGATTTTTTATTATTGTGTAATTTATCTTTATTGTTACATAAAGTTTTCAAATTATTATTTGTTTTAAAGGCCGTATAAATATTATGTTTTTTTAATCTTGAAATTTTCTCGAAATTGTACCAAAATATGTCAAACTAGCTATATATTTCTTTTGATCTTTAGATTGTGTTGGATAGATACTTTTTATTTATATACTTTTTGTTTTTATTAATGAGTCCATCAATACATTTTTTGCTATATCCGTTTGCCAATGCTATACGTAAATGGTATTTAATTCTAAAATTATGATTATGGGTATGGTGAATAGATGTATCATTGATTTATAAGCCGCCAATTTGTGTTGCCATGGATGACAAGAAGAAATGGGTATTGTAATATCTGTCAGTTCTATATATATTTTAAATCGTCAATGGTTGTTCTCTAGTTTATTGAATTGGATATTAATTATAATTTTTTGAAACAGATCTAATTCTATTGAATTACCCAGCCAACATAATAATATCGTCCACATATCTAAAATAATACAGGATATTATTATTGTTTACTATGTGCTTAATTTCGAATTCATCCATAAAAATTTCGGCCATTAATGGACTTAAAGGTGAACCCATAGCTAGACCTTCTTTTTGTATATAAAATTGATTATTATAACGGAAATAATTTTGATTCATGCACAATTCTGTTAATTTTAAGATATCGTCCTTCTCTCGCCTGGATGTAGTTTTGTTTATCTAACTTATCTTTTATAATTGTTAAGCATTCTCTAAAGGGAACATTAGTAAATAAACTGTCTACGTCAAATGGATAAATTTGCTATTGTTTGGAAGGACAATATCTTTAATTTTGTTAACCAGGTCTAAACTATTAACCAAACCATATTTTGGGTTGAATGAAATTTTCTTTTATTATATCATTTATGTATTTAGCTAATCATATATTTGGCGCCTGCATACGATACCACCGGACGAACCGGCTCACCCTCTTTATGTACTTTTGGCAAACCATACAATCTAGGTTGTGGATTCATCGGTATCAAATTTCTTTTTCTGATTCTTTAGTCAATAAAAATTTTGAAAACGATAAATTTTGTTTATACCGCAATATATTTATTGGTGGGATCATATTTTAATTTTGAAATTCTTTTTCGTTATTAATTATATTATTAACCTTAGTATTGTAATCCGACTTGTTCATTATTACAATGCGTTCCCTTATCATTTAATGAAAATGTAATAATAATGAATAATTCCGGATTGAATGTAAACGTGGCGAAATTTGAAAGGATGGCGGCATTAATTCGATGCTGTATAATTAAATTCGTTCGGTGCAAATCGTGCTTTACTTTTGCGATATTTATTGTCGGCCGTTTTCGTTCTCGCCAGTGATAATACTGGCAGCAGGTTATTATGGCAAAAGGAACAATTCTCATTTTTAGCAAACTAATTTGAATTAACGAACAATTATAAATAAAACAACAATTGCCCAAATAATCGCAAACCATTGGCGTTTCTTCCTATTTCACTGGTAATCGTTCGCATCAACAATGTTGTATAATCATTTCCGTCCTCTCTTTTCTAAAAGAACTACTTCGGTTCACCTTTGAATCCGATAATAACCGGGGTAATTGATAATTAACACGCCAATATCTGTTATTTAAAAATATGTGTTGGCACAATCAAAGTCTGTTTCAACCACATATTGATGCAGAGGAAAAACAAGTAATTCTATAAATTTTGAATTTGACAACTTGAAAACGTAATTTAAAATATATAAAGCGTGCAATCTTTATCAACAACACAGATAACCGGCGGCTTTTAATGATACATCGGTCATAACCAATTTCTTTTGAAATAATACTGGTAACAGTATAACAAAAATGGTAACAAAATGACCGCAAGCTAAAGTGTCTGTCAACCAGCTTGGTTTGACATATTTTATAGAAAAGCCTCTGGTACAAAAAACATAATGCTAATGGTACGGCTTTATGGCAATGGCAAGAATGGAAAATCTGGAATTCTAACATGATGACTAATCAGCAAAAATATAATATATTTCGACAACTTGCATCAAATCCTTAAACATCAATGAAAACGGTCACCTTTAATTACTTGAAATTTTGAGTGAGAAAAACATGAAGATCAATAATGTATTGAAATTGACGTTACTAAACTTAACAATGTTTAGTCGTGTTGACATCAGTGGTGATCTAATAATGTCGCTCTTGATGACAGGTTGTATGTTGAATGACTGCACACTGTGTTTGTCGGCAATTTCGAAATTACGATAACTTAAACAATTTATAGTTGGCGGAGATAATTATATTATCGCCTCGCTACTAACAGAATGTTCGATATCTGTCAATCTGGGAATCATATTCAATCATTGAATAAATAAATAATGAAAGGCATTCGAATCAGCAATGAATGTTAATATTACGAACAACATCTAAGTGAACCATGTAAATCAGCTCACCTCAAACAAGAATTTTTTCATCAAACTACGATTTTACTATAAATAAATACGATTTACTACTATAAATACGATTCAAATGTAAATCCATTGGACCTCGTGCTGTCAGATCTTATAATGGCTGCCTGTTTGAGAAGTGACAGAATACATTCCACTCTTATACAGTTAATGTTGGTGACACAGTTGATATAAATTTAAGAAAGGTTTTTAGCTGTACCGATACGATACTTTTTGGATAGCATTTTCGAGGAGCAAACGAGCGTGTGAGCCATCAATGACGGTTACGTGGCCACCGCCGCCCATTAACACTTCCAACCTCACAGAAGTCACCAGTGTGTCACTGACCTTTGGAGCTAAAATAGAATATGTGATGGAGGAGTGTGTGGAATGATGGAGGGAGAGGAGGTGTTGATGGAAATCCGAGAGATGGAGTAAGATCACTGATCTCTTACTCACTGGACGAAATGTAACAAAGGAAGTTAATTCTTCACGTCTGTAATTTATTAGAATATGGTATCCCACCCCATAAGCCGGCTTATTTTAGTACTGCAGGCAAATTGACCACTACATGGCTCTACCGCATGGACTCTAAAGCTATGTAAATATTGAGTTGCCAAAACGTGTTTCGCCTACGACGGAAAGTCCGGCTTTATTATCTGATACACAGCTGATTTAGCCTAAGTACACATACCTAGAATTTCTTTGTGTAATTTTGTAGTACATGGTCGTCTCCAGCCAGTCTGGCTCATACTGATATCTTCTGATTCGGTCTGATTCAGACAATAATGCTCCTTAATATCATAGTTTATCGACGGTTTTAAAGTTATTTATTAGAATGTGAATGTAAAAAATATGCACAATAAAACTATGCGCGCAATAAGACCAAGCCAAGAAAACAGGAACAACTCGAATGGGCTGAACATTGCTGACCCAATCCTCTATGTCGTACAGACAAAAAAAAATATTTTGAGTGCCTTTCACTAACGTTAGTATTTTTTTTTTGTTTGTAAGAAACTTACAGATCATGGTTCAATGCCTTCAAATGGTCAGCGACGAACCAAACGAAAAAGACAGTGTCTAAACAAATACGTTAATTTGGGAAAAATACGGGAATTTTCAGTACTGTTAAAACTTCATGTAGTTGCAAGACTTCACATTTAGAAATTATGCTAATGAAATACTTAACTTAGTACTAAATGGGTTTCTTTAGTTATAAGTGAGCCGATCAAATATAGTCACCTTTTCAGTCCTTAGACAGAAATTATTAAATGAACAGAAAAGGTTATCCACATCAGGGCCCAATGAAGTTATTTTGCCCATAACTGTATTCAAATCGAGACGAGGTGTTTGAATTAAATTTTTCCTATTTCAAAATATTCTAATTATTTAAAAAATCTTCCACGAGCCGCATAAAGTACTATCGGAAAATTTTAGAATTGAAAACTAAGTCGAAGATTTACTATATATCGTAAATGAATATTGAATGTACGTGGGTGACACTGAATATTTCTGGATTATTATCAATGAAACCGCATGTTATGTTACGATATAGTTATCATTTTATAAATTATTAGGTCGGGGAAAAAGGTTTTTGTATTTAAATAAGTAAAAAGTTGCAGTGAAATCTCTTTCGTTGTGCTGTTTATATTTGGTTAGTTTTATCACCATTACAAAATGACATTTTCCAAAGGGAAAAATGAAAAGTAAAAACGGTGTCCCGCAATTTTCTTTTTGTTTTGCTTCTCATCAAATGAGTGAATTTAACTTAGAAACTCCATACATTTTGATTTTTTATTACAGAAAAGGGAAAAAATGCTACACAAGGCACGAAATAAATTTGTTACGTTTATGAACCTAATACAGTGTTGGTAAGAGCAGCAAAAAACTGATTAAGCGTCTTCAATCCGGTAATTTTCATGTCAAAGGTGAATCTCACTCTGGTCGACCTGTTACGACTAAAGTCGATACCATTATGGAAAAAGTAGAACAAGATCGGCATATTAGTTCTTACGACATAGATGAGCATTGACCACAAAACGGTTTCGACCCATTTGAAAAAAGATGGATCACTTTGTTTACTGAAAGAAATCTAATGAATCTTGTACTCATTTGTGATTCTCTATTAAAAAGTAACGAAACCGAAACGTTTTTGAAAATATTTGTCACTCTTGATGAAAAATACATGAGCTACGACTAGAACGAGTGAAAAAGATCATGGTCAAAAGGCAATAAAACTCACCTGACTATAGAGAAACCCGAATTAATTCGCAATGAGTTGATACTATGTGTATGGTGGGACTGGAAGGGAATTATTCATTATGAGCTTTTACCGCCGGGCAAAACCATCAATTTGGATCACTACTGCCAACAGCTGATGAGACTTAAACAAAAAGTAGATAAAAAACGGCCGGAATTGATCAACGTAAAGGATATGGTTTTTCACCATCATATCAGGTTACACACATATCTAGCGACTCAGCAAATATTAAGAGAGTTTGTTCGGGAAATATTAATGTCTCCACCATTTAGTCCTTACCTTACATCCTTAGATTTTCACCGGTTTCAGTGTCTTCAGACTTTTTTAGGTAATCAAAAGAGGACTGTCAAAACTACTTGTCGCAGTTTTTTTATGAGAACTTCCAAAATTTCTACAGCATGAGATTATGTCTCTACCTACAAAATGACAACAAGTTCTTAAACAAAACGGCATACATACGGTGTTCTTGCGTGCGTGCGTGCAGGTATTATATGACAAAAAAAATTATCTTGAAGTAGTATATGAAATAAGACGAAAGTTTTTTCCCAACCTCATACATTCCATTACTATTTACACTCCTTTACGTTTTTTGCAAGCATTGTAAAAATCAGTTAGCCTAATCTTCTTTAGGGACGTCTTCAATGGCTCGGAACGAATTCATCGCCCCTTTAGGGCTTCTACATCTTATACTTCGAAGCTTATCTACAATTTTTTTTAAATAAAAGAAAAAAAAAAACTAAAACCTGTAGTGCATGTAGTTGACACGCCGTATAAGTAAAACGTTCAGAAAACTAAGCTGCGAGAGAATAAGACAAATGCAGTATCAAAGGTAAGGTTAGTATATTGTGTGACTACAGATGAAACAAAACGATTTAAGACCAGGGTGAAGTTGGCTGTCCGAGCGAAGCGAGGGCTGACATCGTCCGGTCTAAAATCGTGCTTCATCCCGCGTCACACATTATAATTTTCATATAACCTGTATTAAAAATGCTAGTTTCATTATCTGGAGCCAAACTTTTTACGACCATGATGTAGCTCCTTCAGATTCTTTCCAAGCAAGAAATTTGTCATAAACATTCGAATACTTTGATTTTGATTTTTCAGGTAATAAATTCAAAGTTGCAAATGCTGCTTTATCAATAAAATGTTATGATGTACTTTGAGTTGCTCTATCCATATTTATTACATTCTTATTTTTACTTGTATTTAGAAAGAGAAGTATATGTCAGTACAGCTAACTGTCAGAATAACAATTATAAAGGTTAGAAATAAGCAAAAGATACTCTGACAGGATTGAAAATAAAGCTGCAACTTCATTTAGCGGGCAGAAAATCATAATTTTCTGGCCTAGGGCAGAAAACCGATCACTTTCTGCCCGGAGCAATCGCATTGGCCTGAAATTGACTAGTTTATGTCGGCTCAACAGGCATGGAAACTCGCATTTCCAATGCAGGTGATATGAAAAATAATTATATCGTTTGTTTATTACAATATTGGTACCAAATTTAAAACTCATTTTACATATTATTATTCAGATTGCATGTTTCTTTTAACAAATACCAATGCCCGGATGCGCACAGCACACATATACCTTTCTCTCGCATTCTATTTTACCTTATATTCCATCTCATTTTTCCGCAGGCCAAATACTATAGAATTCGCTGCGAAGACACTTTTCTCGAGCTTTTAAAAAGTATCTGGGCAAGCTTGTACTTACGCACCGCTTTACAGTTACTGTCCGCTGATTTTCAAGCGATACTGTAGTGTAATTTCATAATTTGACGATAAAGAAGCAATAGTTTTCTTAGCAATATTTCGACTTTTTTTTGCTTTCGTTGACAAATCTTCAAAAGGGAAGAACCGTTCTGTGGATTGGCTTTTTTTTCAGGTTCAAAGCAGTACACCCAGCTTTTGTATATATTTTTATGTTATATACAGCCATTGATCGTCCTCCGTTATACTTCTTTATGCTTTTACGAGACCCCTCCCCTCGAAATCGTTTCTGGGCATCCGTTACAGAGCAAGATCTTAGGGTACCTAGACGTTTCTTATTTTCTAGCAATAATATATGTGGGACAAAATAGTGTCGGTATGTACTTTCAATTTATGAACACCTGCTAGCTTGGGCCAACGGCCAGTTTACAGGTACCTAAAGGTAGATAAAGACGCAGCTGACCTCCCTTAAAATCTCAGAGCTGATTTTTATGTACATCTCAAAAAATATTGTAAAAATTCATAGTCAATACTGCCAGGCGCTTTAAAGCTTCCAAAAAATTAATGGAAATTTACTTAAATTTTCAGTCTTCATTTTCAAATTTGATGCTTAGAGAACTATTTAAATATCTTCTGTAAGCATCTAAACCTGTCGTAGAGGCAGAACATCCCCCAAACACATTAAGTGTCGCTTTGTCTATGAGCGCGAGATCATGATTCGTCCGCTTAAGCGTGAAAGAGATATATTTGCTATGTGCGCATAAGCGCCGCCAAGCGTCGGCAACTTTTTGGGATTTATACAATATGTTAATTCTGAAATAATAAAAAAATGTTTATAGAGGTGTTTAATACTATTATTAAGGAACAATTTTGTTTCTACAAAATAATTTTAAATAGTCAACAATAGTAGCTTCTTGTTTGGTTTCATTATTAATAATGAGAATTATAGCGCTACGGACGAATATTTTTCCTCTGCTATAAACTTCGCTAGTACACGCATTGATCTCCTTTCTATATGTACCGTGTATATAGATGTATGTACACGCTACGTATATTTATGTGATTATATGCGCGTGTTGTGCTTATAGCTAATAAAGTACAATTTAATAGCTACAATGTATTGAATTGTTTTGAAGCTTTTATTAGGGATTGTGATCAGTTTTGAATGCTCAATAGAATAAAATAAAAAAATTATACAAAAACTGTGAAATTCTGACAATATTAGATACATACAGGTAGAATTAATAATCTCCTTTTTTGAGGTCGATTAGAAAAATAATAATCTATGATTTTATATAATAGATTATTGTTAAAAGTCTTTATTTATAAAATGTATCAGGTAAAAAACATTCATCCGTAAATCAAAAACCGTATATACAAAAATTTTTATGAATTTAAACGTATCTGTATTTTACAATAATGTGACTGTCTCAATACGGGAGGGTGAAAATAGCATTTAATTAATATTGAAGACTTTTATAAAACTAGTGATGACATAAGTCAATAAAGCCATACAATAAGACCATTTAATTTTTACGTTCGCGCTCATTTTAATAGCGACACTTAATATGTGTCTAGGGGGATGTTTTGTCCCTATAACAGGTCTGTCTGCTTATTTGGTATATATAAGTATTGAAATAGTTCTCCGAATGTTGTTTATGAAAACTAAGAATTTAAGTAAAATTTCATTACTTTTTTGGGAGCTATAATGCCACACGTATTAAAGCTCCCAAAAAAGGATTGGAAACATATACAAAAAATCAGCCCTGAGATTTAAAAAAACAACTGAATTTTTACCTAGTTTTAAAAAATAAAATTGGCCGTCGGCTCTAGCTAGTAGATGTGCTCACACTATAAATAATACATACCAAAACTAATTTATCCCACACATATTATTGCAGAGAAAATAAGTAACGTCTAGGGACTTAATAATTAATAATACAGTGTCCATTAAGTTCAAAGCTTCTGTTCCTTCAGATGTCCATGCAAAAGATTTTGCATTTCAGTTCTGATTTTTTTTCAGTGTGAGTTCATTGTCGTATAGTATCGACGTTGGCTTCGATAACTGCAGTCGCCGGCTGGTTAGCCGAAAAGCAGAAAGGTTTTAAAGAAGGTTTTCTTGTAAACCGTCAAAGAGGTGCGAAACTTCATAGCGAAAACCATAAACAACCATGGCGCGAATATTCTCTAGATTTGAGAGTAATTTCAACATACAATTTTTTCTAAAAACTGTGTGTTGATTTCACTTTTTTCACCACGAACTAAAATGTAACCTACTCCCAAAAAGTCCTATCTTCAAAAATTTTAATGGTTTTATATATTTTTCAGTGGCCAATTTCAGAAATTTTCAGCGTGATCCACGTATTGCAAGTGTTCGTTACAACTTTATTGATTTATTGCAATGGGTAACGTTAAATTGAAATAAACTGCCTTAAATGAAATATAAATGCATAATAAAATGCCGAAACGATACTGAGCCAAGCCCGAGACAATGAACGTCCACAAAGGCAACGATAATTAATTTTGACCAAACTCATCCAACATTTAACCCCCGATAAGTGCTCTACAAGGGACCCTAAGAATTTGGCTCATAACGAAACAATAAAGTCGATAATTACCAAATCTTTCAGTATTACGATGTAAAATCTTCTATCGGAAACCGGTTAATAGAGTTTTATTGAGGAAATTTTCTTTGATACTGATTTAAGCTGACATTTGCTCTGATGAGATCTATGTTCCATTCCCACTTTATTGACTAACTAGTTTCCATCCTCTGAGAGGCCCGAGTAAACATAAAATCATTCAATTATAATCCCGTTTTCTGTTTTGTTGCAGATTTAAATTCTGATTTCATTGTAGATTTCGATCTCAATTAATCCTGCTTTACTATGGATTTTTTACTTGGTCGCCAAATCACCACTAGCTACCCCATTTAAGTATTAAAGTCCTAATTATGCTTACTGAATGTTAAAAAAAAAATTAGATTTACAGGATATGTATAACTGTAAACTGACGGGGTATAGATATAATTTACTATTTTCAGTAACACGTATACCTGTACTACACAAAATAAAAAATATCAGTCTAAAATGTGACCATGAGATAGCCTGCCAGTTAAATTCTTAGTAGTTGAGAAAGCAACCGAACCATCAATATTACATAGCTCAATTAATTGAGGGCGACGACAAAATAACCAACTAACCATATGGTCTCAAAGTAATCAAAACCATAAAAATAAAATTTTAACAAAAGAAAAAATATGTTGATGGTAGCAAAAGCTCTCAGAAATATAACTATGTTATCCCGATATCTTTTGCAGGAAAAGTGTCGACGACATCGGCGATCAAAGTTGTTGCAATGCTGTAACCCTTTCTGAAACCGAATTTTTTATCTAAGAAAACTCTGCCATTTTATAAATAGGATGTGAGTTGTACAAAACCGCCTTTTAAATTATTTTAGACAAAAATAGCAGAACACTTTTACGGTGAAAGTCCTTCCTAATGGCTTGTTTTTGAAATTGGCTTGACTATTGCTGTTTTACGCAAAGACGTAAACGTCATTGTTTTAATGCACATGTTAACTATTATAGAATACAGTTAATGTGTACATTAAACATTTGTGGTAATCGAACTAAAGTTTGTGATGGTATTAAAAAAACCACATCTATCGGTACACAATCGTAGCTAGTTGCGTTCGAAGAAAAAATTAATATAATTTTTAAGACGATACATTCTTTAATTGGAAGTAGCTCAATAACCTATAGGCCATATCTATGAAATTCAAAACAAGCTAATAAAAGTTTACATCGTGTTCACTTAGTGAGGAAGTAAATGATCACTAATTACATCAGGATTATTAAAATTAGGCGATAATTTCTCGGAATTTCCTCAGAAATGGGCTACATCTTTCATAATAACATTCTTCCATAAGGTTTAATATTTATATTCAATAAGGTTCCTGAAGATATACAATATTTACCCCTACACAAATTTAAGAGTGCTATTAAACAATCGCTCAGTAAACAAGGGTATTATACAATTTCTGAATATTTAGTAGACAAATATCCATGGGCATAAGCGGCTCGACTTCTTACCGCGCTGTTTCTTTCCTAATGGTTTTGTATTTGTTTTAGCTGTTTATGTATGAGCTAATTAGAAAAGAGCTACCTTTTAAGTTTCTCGCTCCTTCTTCTCGAGGGAAAACTGCCTCCGAACGAGCGCTCAAGTGTAAATTCGCAAAAAATTATGATGTATTTTAAGTGTTATTTTGTAACCTATAAAATAAAGATATTTTGAATTTTAATTTGATTCGAGGGTTATTTTACATTATCGTTTTTTCAAGATCTGGTGCTATGTTCACTATTTTTTTTTTCGGTTCCTTGTAACATTTTTTATATGAAAAATTATTAGATTTACGATTGCGTGAGCAAGTCCTCGTTACAGTCCTCGTTACACCAAAAGTAAAATTGTAATTCGTAAACGTAATACGTAAGATTTGGCACATTATCAGTACTTGATCTGTTACATATTACGAATTACTTTTATGAATTACATTTTTACTTTTGGTCCAACCCGCAGTAGGCTTTTCCGTATAATTACTTCATCCCCCTGATAACATGTTAAACGTGAATGTGATTGTTCTTTGATAGTTATATTCTTTTAAGTTGAGCGTATTTCTTTAGAATATGCAAAATATATGCATTAAAGTCTTCTACAATTTTATTTATGTCATCATTTATTAAATGGTTCTAGTTAATAGCGTAAATATTTACGCAAAAAAAATTGTAAGTCAAATGCCTTTCTTGAGTCTACAGGTGGTCCACTTAAAAATATTTTTCTTAGTATGAAATTTACAAAATATAATCAATGCATAAATTAAAGGGCTTGTAATATTTGAACACAAAGCATATAGGAAGGTTTGACTATTTTTTGTAAAATTAGTAGGAGCGGTTTAATAAGTCCGATGGAGCTCAATAAATCAATACACGTCACTCATCTGTTAGTTGAAATTTCAAGCAAAGTATGTATTAATTCTGATTATTGAAAATATAAAGGAATATATAAACGCCAAACCTCATAAAAATCTGAAAAAATTTATACAAAGGAGTAAGTGTTGTTTCTGTAGTACGAGTACTACTTATTACCTTCACAATAGTTCAGGACCATAAAGTTACATCAAATAATGTGTAATGATAGTAATTATTGTGGAGGGCTGGAACTTAAATTAAGTCAAACTTGCGTTTTAAGTTTCCAGGCATCCATGACGGAGCATAACAATACCATGTGACATAACTAAATACTAAAATTTAACTTAAGGATACTTAGTTTCACTTAAGTACACATAGTAATTAAAACAGAGACGGGGGAAAATGTAAGCGTGTATAAGATACAAAAGTTGTGTGTGAAAGTGAGTTGAATATTTACATATGTGAATTTAAGAATATTACGCTGTATGTTGAGAGCGAATTTGTCATTTGATTTGAACAAATTTGTCATTTGACAAAAACAGTAAAATAAGTAGAACATGATTAAAATGTAATAAACAGGGTTCCTCAATTTCAAGGATGATGTTATAGAGAGCCTCCGTTTCGTTATAGCTTTGTCTCAGAAAAAACTGTCTAACTTTGTTTTTAAACTCATATTTTGTAGAGGCATACATTGATAGGGATTTATTCATTTTATTACACAGACGCGGCCCCAAAAGCTCATAGAAACGTTGTCGAAATGCAGTCGAAGCCTTGTCTAAAGAGCACACATTTTCACATTTAAGAACTGTATTGAGAACAAAAAGTTGAAGGACTGTTAGTAGTTTCCAGTTAGGTCTTTTCAATAAATTCTCTTAAAACATGTTTTTAGATGCTGTGTTTATTATTATTATTACATTTTATAACATTTTTTAAGATAATTTATAAAAATATAAAACTTTTAGTATAAATATAGTCACGATAGGCAACCTAATATTAGTAAACTAAACATTTTAGAACATCGTTTCGGAAAAAAAATCGCGAAATCGGGCGCGCTACGCAGCATAGCGCAAAACAAATTTCATGTTCGAGTGTAGGTGTGTCTGTGTCTCAACTAAATGTATTAGATAATGACACAGTACATGAGAATCTTTAATATCAACACTAGTTTTCGCCCCAATGCTTTGACAGAGTGAACTTATAGTAATTTCATTTAACTTTTATAAGGCCATTTTCTATATAATTTTTAAATAATGTATAATCGACATCTTTATTTTTCGACTTGATTTCTTAGACATAATATGTCATATCACACATCGCATAGTTTAAATTAGTGAATAGAAGTTTAAATTGAAAGAGAATTGTCAGATTATGGGCCGGGGCATGTTCGATGGAGTGGCACTAACGTGAAATGAAAATGTTAGAATAACATTTTCTTACTTTCCCCTTTATTATCCCCTTCATTATCTATCAGTCCGTTCTACCTATCAGATATGCCATTCCTACCCACTAGTGACTTTTCTGGAGTAGCGAGTGACCATGGTCGGGGGTGACCACCTTACTCTCTGGTGGCTTGCATGCTAGTTTGCCCTTCTAAAATGCTATGATACATGTGTATATATATACATTATTTATTGTGAAGTTATTGTAATTATTACCAAAATTTTAATTATAGTGAGATATATACTAGGAATCCACCAGTCAAAACTTGTTCTGTAATTTTTGTTTATCAGAGTGGGATTACTATGTTGCTATATTTTTGAACGAAAGGTGTAAGCACTGTAACAACATACTCAAAAGTCATGGGTCATAGGCTTTAACCTTGATACCAATCGTGATTTTTTTTCAATTTTTCCTCAATTCTTTCTTACAAATTTTGAGTTAACATTTATATTATTGGAGATATGATTATAGTCTTTCCAAAAAAAAAAGTGGTTAATCATATTTTTTTTTGGAAATACAGTCAATATAAGAGTACAAACCATAACTTATGTGTGCATATCAAGTTACGAAGAATATCATTTATTATCGCATAAAATAACATATCTCTTATACAGTAACAAGAGGCGAAAATCTGAGAATAATATACACACTTAGTATGTTCGACCACTCTGTGTCAGACCGTTAAAAACGATATTCGTGAGCAGTAAATCAGAATCATTCAACGATGTCTTTCTGAGAGCGAAACAAACATCGAAGCGATAACTTCTCCTCTCGACCAGAATAAGTATTCATCTATGAAGATGATACGCAATGTAATAAAAAGAGTAATTACGAAACGGTATACTTAGATGATGTTATTGAAAATTGGCATTCGAGTCCTTAAATCAAATTACGTATAAAATAAATAATTTTCGGAATGCATCTTCTTAGACAAACATGAAATTCGAAAAGATTATATAGAATTGTGAAATACAAATATTGACACTTTCATTTCTGGAAAGGAAAAATCAAGATCTTATCAACTTGAGGTGCTTAAGTGAGAGATCGAATCAGATAAAATAATGTACTTGTTCCTGCAATCTCGAAGTCCAATGTACACTAGAAATGAAAGAGCAAATATTATGAACACTGTAATGCAGTTGAAGGGAATTATAAAGGGTTTTATTGATGAAAGTATTTTAATATTCATTAGTGTATATGTACTAGAATTACAAAGCCCAAAGCCCAATAACGAAAGTTCTCGAAGGGCTCGTAGAATTCTAATTAAATTTAGTACTATAACTAGGGATAACTTTTTGGCATCTTCAATACAGTTTAATAAGACGAACAGAATAGATATGCTGAATATAAATCATCTAAGTATAACTCCTGAGTATAAAACATCGCTATATTTTGTGGTGTAACAACTGTCGCGCGCTAACAAGACACGTTCAGCCTAAGCGCCCTGAGTAGGAGTTGTAATATAAACTTGTTTCGACACGTAGAGGTCGAGTGTTTATGTGTAGAACTGAAAATTCCGAATATTTATTAATCAAAAATTAGTTATATTAAACGCTAGTAAGTAGTATTATACTAATACTAACTTGTGCCGTGTGAACATCGAAGAAATTCGTTCACTTTATATACGACGGATATCGATGTTAAACAAGATTCCGATCGTTAACCACACCGTTAAAATAGTTCTAGTTTGTTCCTAGAACTATTTTAATGCGGACGGAAATTGCACAAATTGAAAATTTATTTCGACAGATTCAGACTATATCCGACTGAAATGCTGGACAAAGAAACTGAGATCCTCCTTGTGCGACAATTGTTTAATATGTACACGATCTTGAGATTCCACAAAATCGCAAAGAAAGTAATTAATGTAGCAACAGATGGAATATAAATAACCCTGAAATGATCAGTACCGAGAACATTTTGTTTACTTGAATATATAACTTTTCGTTATTTTCGACTCACTGTACATAGAAAAATAAATGAATGTCTTAATATTATAAACAAATAAAGAATAAAAATTAAATGTTTAATTGAAAAATGGCTTGTAACAAAAAACGGCGAGAGTACGGAAAGGTTCCTGGTGCATTACTTTGTGAAACGTAGTTAAGAACATAATTAATTTCAGTGTTGCATGTCTTGCTTCTTTATTTAGCGTCACATAATATCGCACAATATAAATGACATATTAGCAATAATCACAATATCCAACACAAGGACAAACATTACAAAATAATGTACATACAAACAGAAAAAGAGATAGTAGCCTATCATCACACTTATACGTTCTAATTGTAAACCAATTCCATCAAAACCGGTGAAATCTTTTTAAGTTATAAAAGAAGATGCAGACAGATAGACAGACAACTAAAGACAGTTGTCTACCGTTTGTGCAATCGCCTGTTCTTACTCCATGCCAGTTTTTATTAAGATCAAACATTTTCAATTTATAAAAAAAAACAAACAGATAGACCTAAAGATTACATTTTCTTACAGTATATTAATTTTCATCACAATCGGTCAAGCCGTTTTTTTGTTATAAAATGACACAGAGACAGACAGACATGAATTTAAAAAATCGTAAGATTGTCATCAGTTAGTCATAAAACGAATGTCTATCACGATTTTTTTCATAATAATGGAATGTACTGACAGAGGCTACAGGTTTATGTGGTAGTATAGATGTGGCTGCGTGTTTTCAAAGCAGTATTTACTGTTTTTGCTGATAATTTGAAGGTTGCTAAAAAATATAACTTTAAAAAGGTTGTAAGCTTCTATAATTTATCAGACTCACTGAAAAATGTACAAATAACATACGGATTTTAAATAAACATAAATATTTTTACTTAAATTTTATAAGAAATCGAACAACTAATCTATTTATTTATTATTATATTTTATAAATCTCTCTCAAGCGAATAGACAATATTGCGATCTATGAGTTGTTGACATAGCCTTAAATTTGATAAACATATTAATATCATGGAGAATGAAAGCTTCTAAATGTTGGTATTAGTAACTTGCGATATTTTATTATTCAGAAATCCAAGACCATAAATATCTGTGTTCAACTTTCCAGTGCACAGCAATCTAGAATATTGCAGTCGGGTCGGGAAGCCCTCGTACAAATGCTACGAGAATAGAATCGAAAGATAGCAGAAAAGATTTGTGCGGCATCTTCATACAGTTGCGCAACGGTCCAACAATTGCCCGATTATTGTGATCGACCACATCATTTTAAAATTGACTCTCGTCGATGGCCATAAGCTCCTATGTATGGCATATTTCTTTAGAAATTCCTAATTAATTTTATCGATTCTCTTAAACTAGAGAACGTACTTGATTTGAAGGTCACAGTAAAAACTTGCCTACCGAGCAGATACGTGTCCTTTATAATTAAACCTGGTACAACAAATTCAATACATTTTTTAATGATGGATTAATTCAATACATTAATAAATCATTAAAAATTATGACACGACACAACGAATTTCATACTGATCCAGTTGCACAAATTTTTGGTGACTGTCTTAATAGTTACGAATCTATGCTTATTATAATGAGAAAATAAATGATCTCACTGTAAATTTGTCATCATTTGTTTTTTTTGTTCCTTTTTTATTTCGTATTTACGAAATTTTTTACTATCTGTTTTGTCTGTATTTTTATTAAAACGCTGTGAATATGTATCGTTAATAATACAATTAACACACTTATTACTTTTGTATAAGAAATGTGAAATTTTGTGGTAATCTATATGTCCGTTGTTGGTGTTCTAAATAAATAAATGAATAAAAACCGATTAAGTGCGCGTCGGATTCGCGTAGAAAGGGCTCCGTACCACCGTACAATATTTAACACTACATATTTATTAAATTTAGTAAATAGCGACCCAAGAACAAAAATGAAGATCGAATAAAAAAGCCGAAAAAAACATGTTTTTTGTATGCGAACCCTTTTTGATTTAAAACGTTATTTTTTTTTATTATTTGTTGTTATCGCTATCGCCATTAGAATTAAAAGTACAACTGCAATTGAAGTCGAATATACGACCGAGATTGCAATCGTGATTGAAGGTGAGATCGCTCCGAACAAGAGATGAAGTAACTTATTCGGTGCCTTCATGTATGAAGCCGCGAGCAGTAGTTCGTGGTTAATAAGAAAAAATGTGGGTGCGTTTACGTGCGTGTTTGTCTGTGTGTGTTTGTGAGCTCCGACCCACGACTGGAGTTCACTACTTTAATGCGATTGTCTTTGAATACGCGATAGATAAATGAGGAAAATAAACGCATCTTTTATAATACAGAAAGCATGTATGTATTTTATTCAAATTTTCAGGGTTCCGAGCTAAAATGGCAAAAACGAAACCCTTATAATTTCGTCATGTCCGTCCGTCTGCACGTCCGTCCGTCCGAATATCACAGGCATTTTCTTCCAAAACTACAAAACGTATATTGATAAAGTTCATAGTGTAGGTGTCTTGTATAAACCACTATTTAGTTTCGTGGTTAAGCAACAAAAATAAATATTTCTAGGGCGGGCACAATACATGTAACAAAAGCTGAAAATATTTTTCAGCGAACATCAAGTGGTGGTACATTTCAACGGTTTTTTAAAACACTAAGGTTTCTAAGCAATTTTTCTAATTATACGAATAATTTTGGAAATAATCTCTCCAAAATTTGCAAAAAGTGTGCCTCACTCTCAATTTTCTAAGCTGTATGCCCAAAAAAATATATAAAAAAATAACATAGGTAACGCTTTATAAATACTTTCAACAAAAATTCGAAAATTATTTTAAACATGGTAAAATACACTGTTTTTGAGTTATTGCCGAAAAACTGCGCTTCTCAACAAAAGGACTTTAGTGCCATAAAGATACGCTCTTATGCTGTTGCACTGTACTTTAGTTTAATAGTAATAGTAGACATCCTACTTGTCTTTCTAGTTATAAGCGACTTAAGTGCTAATAACTATTCTGTGCTGGAAACATGGCAAAAGTGTAACAACCTAATTTTTTCATCTGTAGTGCATTTCTTAGCAATAATGCCTTCGGGACCCTACAGTGAGCATGGTCCGACATGCTCTTGCCAGTTTTTCATATTAATTCAGTATAATATTATTCATATAACATGTTATATAAATATATATTACTTATAGTACATGAACACATTGAAAGGAAATTTGATTTACTTTACTATTATTACCATGTAGAATATTAATTACATCAATACTCTCGTTATTATCAATTATTGTGACAAGAGGTTTGTGGTAACTAAAATACGATACATGAATGTCGGTAGATACACAATTTATGAATGATGAAATTTTGTATAGAGGTAGATTATGTTCTGGAACAGGATATAAGATTGTATTATATTACATAATATTACATTATACCACACCACACCCACACTCCACCACATCACACACACGATTGTAAAGTGAAAGGCGCGCAAGGTACGTTGTTCAGAAAAAACGTAACACTTTTGAGTTAACGCTTCTATTCATTTCACTCCTCGTAACATTTCCATACCGAGGGCCTCATATGAAAATCGATTTTTAAGGAGTTAATTCCAAAAAATATTTTGTTAAGTGGCAAACGATGTTATTTTTAGAAAGTGTACAATTGGCAAAATAATGAATAAAAAATAATTAGCTACAAAAAATAAGCACGTAGATCGTGCAAGTGCCGCCCGTCGGCCTGACCCGCCCACACTGACTAGTCGCAACTTTCACGTTACTTTCCAGAAATAAAGCCTATCACGAATTTGAGGCTGACGAGCGAAGTGAGGAACTTGCGCCGAAACTATAGGGAAAAATTGTGTTCGAGCTAAGAGTGCATTTCTGAAACATTTATTGATTTTTTTTTGTTTCGAAATATTTTAATAAAATTATGAGTTACGTAAATGGAACATATTTTTAACACCAATTAGTGACTTCACCCCATTTTCATTGATCAGTTGTTGGTAACTTATTACTTGATAAAGAAAATAAAAGCACTGCGCGATAACGGCAACAGAGATTGACTTTGATTGAAAAATATTCAACATTCGATATTTCAAGGGTCAAAGAAACTTGTTTCATATTTCCTATATACACTTTATTGATGAAGTGGCCGATTCGCTTATTATTCACATAAATATTGTTGTTGAGTGAGGATTGATAACCTTACTGCTTAGGCACACCCTACCATACCTTTTTATATCAAATTGAAGAATCCCCCCACGCTGGACCAGTGCTGGTCGAGATCAACGCGATGACTACATCCGCGACTGACCGATTAACGTGCTATACACACGAGGCACGAAATGAAAGATTAAGTGAAAAAATCATAGTTAAGAGTTGCTTTGAATTGGTAGCTTTCGATTCAAAGCAACTCTTAACCACTGGAATACCACCACTCTAATAATTCTATAAATATAACTTACTTTGGTTAAATTAAGGTCTATTTATAGAATTATTAGAGATAGTCACAACATCCCAAGATAATATTTGGAGAATGTGATGTTTTTCAGTTTCTTTCGTCCATTTTTTGTAAAATTGTGTTATTGAGGCATGATTCAAAATAACTTTACATCGTAAAATAATGTAATTTGTTAAATTAAACAAAATCACAATGTTACTGTGGTAGGTAAATATTATTCGTTCTCCATGAAAAGTCTACGAATTCTGAAGTGACATCAGGTCAAGTTAGTGGACATTTTCGGGTGAACTTTGAAAAGTCAACATTTAGTTTTCTCTAAATAAATTTATAGTAATAATATAAACTTCCGCCTATTTCCCAGAACGGTTAACAAAGACTATAGATTTTTACATCGTACAATCTTTGCTTATCTCTCTTGTTTCACTGACATCCATAAATCTTTTCATGCAAGTTCAGGTCCTTAAACCTCGGCCCTTTTTTTAATATGCCACCAATTTCATCTACATGGAATTTTGTAGTGACCTTTGTTAACCCTTCCAGCACACGCATTCGCTCTATAGATTTGTTTTGTCAACTCTAGTGAGTACATCTTTTTTCAAACCACACCACTCTCTAATATCACTGTTCCTACATCCACCTTTCAAAGATGCTCCACACATACTGCGCAGGGATCGCATCTCCACCCCAGTAACTCTACTTCCACTTTTTTCTGCCATACTATCTACCTTCTACCTTCTATATCTATCTTCACTACCTTACATAAGCATAGGGATCGGGACCCTATTACGGATACCTAAATAAATTTGTCGTGGGGCACTTTCCCATTCATAATGGCATGCAAGGCCCAGCCATCAAAATCACCTTACATGATGATCCTTTCATTTCTGTCACATTTAAATACACATTTTGACTTTCTTGTTTTTGACGTCTTCGTATGAGCCTTAATATATATGATACACCAAAAAGTAGAACTGCAAGTTCCCGATTATTTAATTGACGAATCAAGAGAAAATGTTGATTGTAATTTAATTCTTTGTTGTGTTTTATTACTACCAAACCTTGATGTAAAATGTACCAGTCGCTATTAAAATCAAAATATAAATTTGAATCTTGTAATGACAGGATAATGTTAAAGTTAATCTAGAAAATTCACACTCATATTCGTCTGTCAAGAAATTTCATCAATGGAAATTCAAAGCGGTTTATAGGACAACAAGGAAAGTGACAAAATATACTGTGCTGTGTTTTTGTAATATGTCTAATTTTCAACCTAGACTACATTTTCTAGCTTTTGATGGAAAACGCGACCTCGGTATGGATTTGGCAAACGAATAGATTTTCCATATCACTCTACTATGTTTCATTAACTTGAACAAATGAATTTATTTGTATATGTAATGTACCTCATACAATGTAATTTGTAATGTGTACTGTAAACAAACTACGTGGCATTTTGTAGCGCGCACTTGTCATTTATTTTAAATACAAATATTCATCGGTATACGCTCGGTAAACTTCGGGACAATTCGAGTCGGGAGCCGTTAAAAGCCGAACGCGCGCACCGGGGCAGTCCCGCCGCAGCCCGCTTGACATGTGTACGGTTATTGCAAAATTCAATGTAATTATATAATTTTAAGGTATTTCTCTAAACAATATGTTTGCGTGTACACTGGTAGACATTAAACTGATTTGTTTCATCTTTGTGTGTCGTTATTTAAATGATGAACCCACCGGCGCACGCTACAATTTTCAATTATCCATATCACAGCTCGCGCTCGACGTCCTTTCGCATTAATTGATGTGAAGCGAATTTATAAGTATTTCCGGCATAATTTAAATGTTCCGATTGTTTCTATCCTAATTGATTCTGCGCATAACTTTACACTTTACCGAAAGGCGTAATGCGTCTAAACTAAACAATTCGTCAAGTGCGAAAAGGGTTTCCACGCTGGGGTCTTGCAGCTGACACATTTCTTTGCGCAGCGCGCTCTCTCCTCACTGTTACTGAATTATAGGAGAGAAAGAAAAAAAATATTAATGACAGTATTGAATTTGGATGTAATATAAAATAGTATTATGAAAATCGGAACAAAAACAACGCTATATTAAAGATGTTCCATAGAACAGTAAGTAATAATTTTGTATTACGAAACCATAGACATTTCTCTACTTTCCATATGAATCTGTAATGTTTAGGCTTTTTAATATAAAAGCTTTTTTTATCTACATTTGAAAATGAAAAATCAACGGAAAGACCTCCATATTCGTTTGAACACACGACAACGGTAAATTGTTTCGCTTCTCTACCACAAAAACAAATGTTAAACATGTACAATATATACAAAATAAATGGTTGGTCGCAATCTAAGTCAATATTGAGTCGCATGTTACAGCTTTTCCAAGATGGGATTGTTTAATTTAACTTTGAAAATTAAACTGTGCATTTCACTTCCCGTTTCATTCTAGCAAACATTATTGTTTACTTAAAACTGAAAAGGTAAGCAACGCGAACAGCATGCGCGGTTAATTATTTATGCTTTTGTAGCGTTTGTAATGCGAAGTTAGTAACTACATTAGCCACCTTTACAAGCGTATAAATCTTTGCATTCACGCGGCTAAATTAAATGAGTTATTCAAATTAATCAATTATGTAATACTTGAGCCATTATATTGTCAATTTAACATTTAAAATTTCATCGAGCTATTGCTGAAATCGTCAAATAGTATTTTTTCTATAGTTTTATATGTGTTACAAGCATTATTCTGTTTTAGCCATAGTTATAATGTAGAAAGTCTGTGGGTACACTCTGTGTTTAGGGTCATCCTTTCCCTTGGAGAGAATTTAAAAATATTTACCTGTGGGACAGAATTTAAGATTTTGCCTCGGACAATGTACACAGCATATTCCTAACACTCTAAAATAAAAGAGCAATAAGTTCCTTGGGCGGTGCTTGCTGCCGATTTAATATTATGTGTGTCTCATTAAACTATTTTCTTTCAATTGTCGGCTTTCGAACACGCCATTCGATTCTGATCCGCTTCACGTCTTTCGACGCAGTTTTTTAAGCAGCAAAAGACGACCGAGTATCAAATCCATTACGGAATTCACATGTTATTTTCAAAAACCCCTATTATTCGAATTTTTCAGCAACTATGTCTCTCGAATAAACTGAGTTAATTTATAACGATCGGTTATGTTTTCCTTTTTAAGGCAAATAGTTGGTTAGATTTTAGGAGTTGTGGGTATAGTAGTTTAAAAATATTTTTTGAAAACGATCTCGTTCAAACTAATAAACTGATTTTCATGCAATTTGCGGCAGTCTATGCAATTATTTAGGGACAGGAGTTGATTGTTTTTAGTATCGATCGGCAAAGTAGTTACAAAGTTATTAAAAAAAATCTAAAATTTTTGTGTTACAATTCTTCAAAATCTACCCCGTGGAATTAATTCAATGTTTCTGGAAATTTAAGTTGAGTAGATCACTTTTGAAACCGCAAACTGCGTTTCGATTGGTTAATCTGTTTAAAAGTTATCAGGTTATCACGCACGCACACACACACATAAATATCACTCAAAAATAAACATAATAAATTTTTGAGACCCAGAAACGCAAAGAACAATAAAAACTCAATTTTAAAAAATCGTAATGAAAACAGTAATTTCCCAATTTATGAAAATGTTCCTATTCTCATAGCAGAAAATTAAATAATAATAATTTTAATAAAATAATTGTTCTGATTACTCTATATTATGGGATATTTTTTAAAACGTAGAAGAATTGAAGATTTCGCAATAAATATAACTAAAAAAAGATTCAAAATGAAAATTAAAGAACGCCTTAAGCCTAGATAGCCTAGAGTAACCTGCACATAGATTTATTATGCATTATAGCCGTCTTAGAGAAAATCAGACGATATTCTGCAATGCGACTCACACACGAAATCACCGCGAGCTCATTCTCACAACCTTAATTTCCCGCCCGTCGTCGCCGAAGCAAACGAACCACTATTCTATTAGGGCGGGCGGGGTGCGGGCCGGGCGGCCCGCCCCCGCCGCGGCGCCCGCCGGCCGTTCTTTACCAACAAACCAAATAAACTCGCCCCGGCTCTTAAGTAAAACGTGTGCCGAATAAAGAAGTAATAGATTCTTGTTTTGCCCGTAAAAAGAGAAGAGGGAGCGGCCGGCGGGCGCGCTATCGATTAAGGTGTGCTCCTGCCCTGTTATTATATTCGGGGCCGTTTCCACCGGAAATCCAATACTCGTGCGGTATTAGAAATAAAATCCGGATAAATTCGCTCGCGCCCGAAACAGCCGCGGGCGCCCAGAGCGCCCCGGCGGCGGGAGGTTAACGCGCCCGTATCGATGTCGTCGAAGAGGTTAAGCGGTGGTCGACGGCTCCTCGTAACGGGCGGGCGGCGCGCGTTCCTTACCGCACGCTCATTACCGCGGATGTTGCACCTCGACGAGGAAAATTAAATTGTGTTTCTTGATTACGGCTATTTTACAGACGGCAAATATTTATGAAAAAGGTACATACATATATACCATATATTCGGCGAGCGGAGCGGTGACACGGAATTCAACGGCAGGAGTACAGTTGAATAGTTCTTTAATATACTCTATCTGGTCTACACATAAGGGGAACGATACTGTGAAGAAAATATTTATATTTATTACTTATTCGATTGTCTAATAAAACTACCTCCTGGAAGGATATATGATCATTTCATCAACCCGAGTAACCCGTAGTGGAATGAAAATTAAAAGCAAGATGAGGAATATAATATAGACACGAGACCAGAACTGAAGGCAAAGACGGAATGAGGGTCGAGGTTAAAATCAAGTGTAGGACTGAGATTGAATCCAGAACTTGAACTAAATCGGAATTAGCAGAAGTATCCTAATCAATATATTCATCGGGACAAGATTAATGCACGTTTTTTCTTTGTTTTTCGTTTTATAATAAATATTTTTGAATAAGTTTAGATAACATAATTTTATATTTTTCATAGAATAAGAAAATTTTGTTTGTGTGCGAAACACGTTTACTTACTCGTATTAACCTCTGATTCAAAGAAATAATATAATTCTATTGGTACTACATACAATACGAAGCGATAAGACGTCCGCGGTCGACGAAGGTCAGAAATAGGAAGGAACTAAAAAAATAATTCCAGCATTAGAAACGATACCTACCCACATCTAGATTGACATAGGTTACCTTTTGTGAGGTTTCGCAAAGGTTACGATGTGTTTACGCGATGAAAGAGCGCGTCGAAAATTTTCTCCATTTTCCGAAATTTTCCACGTGTAACAATGGAACCGATAGGTATCCAGGGATACCCGGGCTCGCGTCTGCTGATCGGGAATAACATATCTAATATCTGTTTCGTGTCAACGGACGCAATGCGCGAGCGAGCAAATGGGTCAAGATTCCTGACCGAGCTGTTTCCATCCGATGAAAATATTGCTCAGTCTGATGTCTTTCTGTAGCAAACGTTATCATACTATTTTTAATTAAGCCGTTATAAGGGAGTTGCATTGGAATCCGATAACAAAGTTAAATTTGTTTTTAACCAAAGCCAAATTAAATAGCACTTGCTTTGTGCCTCAGAGAGCACACTCAGCTAAGGGAAGGTCGTCAGCTTTCTTACTAGGCCGGAATGTAGGTCTTAAGTTCCAAGGCCCTCAGTTTTAAAACAAAAAGATTATGGGAGAGTACGCCTCAGCGATGAGTGACATAAATTCCACATAACAGCAAGAATAATACAACAAATTTAATTTAACGTGAATTCGGATAAAAAATATGTTCCGAGTGTATAAATTACTTTGAATCATGAAATTAAAACTAACAATAACAGTCATTTTTGATAAAAATTTACCTAAGCTACTGTAGGAGCACCATGGCACATGCTGGACAAGAGAGATAGATACGATACTTAATTCTAGAATATTAAATAGAATTCTTATCGCTAGATTAGATATTTTATGCGTCAAAAGCTAGTGTCTCGTTTGTTAGGGAACAATGGATCCTAGACTGAAGACGATGGAAACCTTTTGTCGAATAAGCTTTTATCGTTTAGATATCTCGAGTATCTTGTCAATTTTAATTTATAACTTACATCCAGCGAGCCGAGTGTACTTCCTTTTTTTCCGATTTTGTAGTTCAAACTTTGAACGTCGCATACTATCTCCAAACTCGATTTGGTAAAAACCTACTCGCCGACAAAAACTTTGAACGGATAGATTATTTCCACAGATTCTTGTCTTCTAACTTCGTAATAGTATTTAGCGATTAACAAGAATTAGTCAGGTACTAGAGGTTACCTAATTGGATTGGTCCGTTACCAAGAATAGCTTTTCGACTTCTTTATAATTAGACTTATTTGTGTTGGATTTTCCGGGTAAGATTCTTTGTAAATTTTTTTATTGCGTATTCAACAATGAAAACATTTACCTAAACGACGGCACTAATCTCTTCTCAATATCTACGACTAATTTGTGCTTGTGGTCATCTCAAAAGATAAGCGGGAAATATTATCGTCTTTAAGTGATAGCGACATAACATATACAAATACCAGACTCTGATTAGTAACGTATTATTAGCCAATATGAAGTGCAAAGTGAAAATTTATGATAGCTATTTGAAATAATTACTCTGCTACATATGGCGTTATTGTTCCCGAGATAATTCTGCTCGAAATTGCAAAATAGAAAGAAAAAGAATCTAGAGTGATCGATGTCATTGCATTTTCTAAAATATATTCATAATTTTTAAAAAATATTTATTGTATGCTGTATTTTACTGTCGCAAAAGAATAATAAAAAAACGGCCGAGTGGGAGTCAAAACAGCCAAATTAACAAAGTACAATTTGCAATAGAGACCGTGCTTCTATTACATTTACGCCAACTGGTGACTACAATTTACATCTGCGAGCGATAATGTTGGACTGTAACGTGTGCTTTAATGCTTACTTTTATACTTTTTTACGAAATGTCTTGATCGATGACGCCCTGTTACATCACAGAATATAAAAATTCATCGGCTCGGATGCTTAAAGTGAATCAGGCAGTAAAATTATAATGTTTTACAGAATAGCTGTGGTTCTTCGTGGAAAAACGTATAAAATC
The DNA here is from genome assembly GCA_005406025.1 of Eumeta japonica. NCBI lineage: Eukaryota > Metazoa > Arthropoda > Insecta > Lepidoptera > Psychidae > Eumeta > Eumeta japonica. The sequence goes on from BGZK01002035.1 coordinate 42,614, forward strand.
CTCGGAAGTCCAACTTAAATGGAGTACAACCGTAGTGGTTAAGTTTACTCTGCTTTTTAAATGCTTTGGTTGATAAATGCACGGATTCAAATATTTTTTCACCGTATAAATTGTTTGTATACCTCAAATGCGGTTGATTACTTCCAGTCGAAAATAGTACACAAGTATTTTTTTTCCACTTTTAATAATTATTCCATTAACTGTTGCAATTTTTTTTTACCCGTTTACACACACATTTAATATCGAGGTGCGCAAATTTCAATAGTAGTACTGCCTCTAATTTCATGTCTGATTTACGTTGCTTTCAGCTCAAATTAAACAGGTACTGCACCGATCCTCATAAATTTGAAAATTTAATGTAAAAAACCGGGTACGAATCCTGGCCACGAGTGAATTCTCTCATAAATATTTTATGAATTAAACAGAAACGCAGTAGGAGCCATGAATCATCACGTCAGAGCTGACGAATTTAAAGCTGGCGGTTAAAGCGCACCGTCTTTCAGGAGCGCCTTTGCCCGGTTGACCGTTATAAGCTGAAGAAATCATAATAGACTGGATTTCGCTCGCAATTCCGCCCGCGTGGAAATAGAATGGGTTCTTTAGTGTATCACACTGATCGATCGAGCCTTTCAGCCACGATCCAGGTCTCGCTCCCGTTCTCAGTCCTGATGCAGGTCGCGTTCTTGATTCCGATTGCTGTCTCGATGCGAACGCCGGTTCTACCTTTGCCATTTTCATGCAGTTAAAAGTGCGAGTGAAAGCTGGTATCTTTACAAATTATATAATTTGTCCTATTTTGACATATAAGTTATAGCACTGTGAAGTTGCAGCAAAATTCATTTGATAGTTTTTGCATAAAATCTAAACAAACATCTATCCATACATCTTCACAAACTTTCGCGTTTCTATCGTAATATTAGCAGGATGTATTCGATACAAAGTTTTTGATAAGATCGAAAAGAAATACATATCTAAAGCTATAAAATTTATGTAGTCTGTGGAATATACACTTTATGATTTTACTCAGAATTTGCGAGAGGTGATAAATTTGGTGTGAAATTCAATAAAACTTATATTGGTTTCGATAATTTATTCAAACTTAATATAAAAACATTGTCTATTTTTTCGACTACGTTAAATTATTACTATAGGTATTGCTAAGGTATCTACGTAGCCGTGGGACATATTGAATATATTCCACAACTCACAAATAAAACAGTTTATAAGTAAAGTAATATATTACAAGAGTACAAAAATGGGCCGGCCCGAAAGGTAAAATACCACACTCAACAGCTTCTGCTGTTGGTTTTCGTCCCGTGAGAGTTCCAGTGGCCCATTTTTTTTCCATCACTCCACTACCCTTCCATCAGATATCCTATTCCTACCCAAGTGGTCGGTAACGTACTGATGACTCCTCTGGGGGTTGCGAGTCTCCATGGGCGAAGGTGATCATTCACTCACTGATGGCTCGCCTGCTAGTTTTACTCTTCGAATGTGCTATAAAAAATATTTCTCTACTTTATACACGTTTTTTCTCAAACAATTTTTTGAACACGCTGATCTGAGAAATCCTTTGTTAATGTTAAATCATGACTTTTTGTTTTTTTGTTAATAATGATATCGCATGATGCCAGAGTAGGATTGCTTAAGGATAGTTCACTAACTTTACCCTTAAATATAAAAGAAATGACTGTCTGTTGTCTGTCCTGAACATTAACTAACACCAGAAAACAGGCAAACAAATGGCAACGTACACACTTGCCTTAAGTGTAGTTGTCTTTCGTTCTCGGAGTGAAATTATGTAAACTGGAGTCGTCTAGGAGAAAAAAGAATTCCCAGACACCGTGTATAGTTATATATCACAAAAATATACATGGGAGTGAGTGACATGCCGCATGCGTCACAAACGGATGAATATGATCAACGATGACTGATTGGCGCAATTGGTAGTGACCCGACTTGTTGCGCTGTGGGCGTGGTTTGATTCCCGCACAAGACAAACATTTATTTATTTATTTAAAAAATAATGTTCGTCTTGAATCTGGGTTTTTCTATGTATTCATAATTTACAAAAAAAGTGTATATGTCTTATATCAACTATGTAATACCCATAGTACAACTTTCGTTGCTTAATTTGGAACCAGATGGTGCTGCGTCAGTGTCCTAAGATATTATAAAATATATAAAAAAAAGATATATAGCCGACATAAAAAAAAACTTCTTTGTTATACGGTATGAAACCGAGACAAGCGATATTTAGCTCGACTCGTCACACCGGAGTGAACTAAGACGACTCACTCGCTGACGGCTACATTCAACCTGCAGCTGCTAATACAAGGACACTCTTCACACAGTGTGCTGTTTTTAGGCCATGTAATAAAATATGTAGCTGTCACAATATAAAGAATGGCAAAAAAATAAGCAACCGCAATGAGCTTAATATAGCGAAAATCTGCTACAACGTTTACGTAAAAACTTCAAGCTCGTTCAAACACAGCAAGCCCTCACCAAAATATTCCGTTAAAAATAACCCCCAAAACGCTCCCAACAGGGAGCAAATGAAAAAAGTTTCTTCGTTACGAAACCGACAAATAAAGTGGAAAATAAAATGAATAATCTAACAATAATACCTGGGAATTTACCTCCGCCGCGTGCTTTGGACACATTATTTCTCTCTCAGGAAATTTATAACTCATTTAGGATACCCATTGAAAGTTCAGGATGAACCCAGCCTTTGTTGCGTATCTGGTTCCTTTGTTTATAAGATCGATTCGTACGCAATTTACTTTGAAATGATTAGTCGTAAGCCTGAGATAGAAGTCACGTCGCCCGCGACCGCGGACGGCCGCACTGACAGTTATAGCGATCGTTAGTTGCAGTCTACACTCCAAGTGCAAACAAATATCGAACGCTAATGGCGCTCTGCGTCGGTAACCAAACCGTCGGTAACCGGTAAGCGTCGGTTGTTGCGTTAGAATTATAAAAGTCCCCTGCTTGTCTAAAATCGTCATTTCAGATAAGGGCTAAATTTGAAAGCAAACCTAAGGACTGGATTCCGTTTCGTAATTTTACACAGTTATTTTAAGGAACTCAGCAAATGTTAGGGCATAAGAAATGGTTTAAAATCGTTTATTCTTTATATCCATCTTGTTAGCGAATAAACCGCACCGCCACTAGGTTACCGGAGATTCTAAATCCGGCCTGTCACTCAAGATTTCAGCCACCAGCGCATATGTGCATTTGGACACTGAACGAGTGTTCGATATACCTTCGAACAGCCAATCCTTTTCTCTATTGTTCGTTCAGATTATACGCTGGCCAACAGGAAAGCTCTAACTCAAAATAAACATTATGCCATTTCTCTTTCGACGCCGTAAGGCCGGCGAAGTGTCAAATGTGCCGTCGGCGAAACACGGAATCTCCATTGTACGGGCTAAATTGTATGTAGCGCGTATCTGCGACCGGAACATCACTGACCTCGGGTCGCTTTGTATATTCTCCCCAGCGACTACACAATTAATTTTCTTTTCGTGCTGGAGACTTTTTTTGTAAACGCTCAGACCATTTTTGATGATATGGCGATCTGTTAGTTATTTCTTCTATACAACAAGAGTTCTTTTAAAAAATACTTTCATGTAGGAGATCTTTTTTTATATAAAATAAAATCAGTATCTTCATACGATTAATAAACATAAAATTTTGCCGTTAGCATATATATAAAAAAAAAATCTCATAATATCGCAATGGAGTTCACTGTTATATAACTTAGCTAAGTTGATATCCAGACTGTTTTCTGACAAACATCGGTAACCTTCGTCAGCATATTGGTGGACGAAAACTTCTTCAAGAAGGTTGGCACTGGCAGTCCCACATCAATCACGTTTGTGTTCCTGGTTAGCCGTTATTATTCACATTATGTTATGACTTTCAGGAGTAGTCAGGTAGCAATGGTCATCGTGCCATTGCCGAAAGATTTCTGGCCCAATCCTTTCCTTCCTTTTATTAACGTTCATAGTAAATTTTATTTCAAAAATTAATTATTAAACCACGTTTCTTGAATGCCATATTATTATCATATAATATAGCAGATTAGTGATCTTATAGTTATATGGCATAATTGTTATGTTGTGGAGTTAGATATAATGCTATTTTAGAGCTTGGTGAGCTAATTTTTTTTAATATTTCAATCTTCTTTAAATCTTTAAACTAATATTCATCTAATTTAGTTGATCAAAAGCTATTGAAAATTTACATACGTGCATAAACGCATGCCCACACACTGAGATTATTAGAAGTGTTCGGAATACATATACACATATATTTCTGTGATTACAAATAATGATTGCTATTTTTTTTTTTTTTATTGAGAAGTTATATCAATTAGTCAAGTCATTTTCGAAAAAATCAGAGATCACTTACTATTTTCTTTAATAGGCTACAGATTTTATAACTTGTAAAATCTATAGCGAACATGCAAAAAAAAATAGTACAATCGAATGAGGTTACATTTCAATTCCGTTTTCGTGTAATCTCAACTGTTTCAGCGTATCTTATACCGAAAAAGACTAAGGTATACCGCATTTTCTATTCGCGCCCGCTTCAGCGAGCTCTCGGGGCGCAGGGCGTGAAGCGAGCTCGCGCAAAAAAGCTAAGCATTATGGCTACTGTTCTAAGATACCATGAATTATTTATTATTTTCTCTCAGCAGGTGACGTCGATATTTTTCAGAGTTCCGCCTCGTGCCGTATAAATGAGACCTTGGACCATCGGGTTGAGAAGGAATAGTAGAAACGACATCTGAATACTAAATTCCATTATTCTAAAGTTCTTATTTTTATAATTTAGCTGATTGGAAATTTCTTCTTCGATGTTTTCAAACATGGCAAATGGATATTTGTAAACATTTTCGATAACAATGGCATATTCATGCAGCAAGCCTCAGGCTTAAGAGTTCAGACACTGACTTCGTACAGAAGCAGTTTTAAGTTGTTTTATGACTTAAGTTAGACACTCATCGTTCATTTTAGTCATGGCTAGAGATGGTCAGGCACCCAACACCCGACTATAACTGTTCTAAAGAGAATAATTAACTTATTTATAAAAATCAGTTTTCGTGTGTTTGTGGTCGTAACACACAAAAGTAATCGATCAATCAAACAGCTTGAAACTAAAATTTCTAACCGATTACAAAAATTTTTCTGCTCATAAAAAGCCACACTATCCCCTAGTCGTATTTCTTTACTTTGTTTTGATACTAGCATTTGCTTTGACATCGTACGAATCGAGACCGTAACCTGTAGCGGTACTGATATATCCGAAACAGTGCGGGACCTGAATTAGAATCAAGTTGGGAGAGATACTGGGACCAGAATTAAAAGCGGGAACGCGATTGAGGTTGGTAGAAACAACGATCAATTTAAAAAGTGAAGGAATATTTCTTCACCTTCTTTGTCTACGCAGACTAAGCAGCGGGCGGAAAGTCTTATAATAATGAATAAACAAAATACTATTTATTAATATGCTGTGATAGTTAATATAAAAGTGACGAAAATAGTGACGAAAAGCTTTTCAGAATCATAAGAAAATGTACTAAATAATTATAAATTCGTAGAGAATCTGACAGTGTTTTATTTTATCAATAATAGTTGCGAATCTTACATAAATAATTTCTAGTTTTGTTTTTCATCTAAAACCTTCGCCGATATTCCCTAAAAAACTTTATTTAACATTTAAATTATATTATTACTAGCTTTTGCTCGCGGCTCCGTACGAGCGGGTATAAAATACTTCATTTAGTTAACCATGATCCCGACATTATTTTTGCTTCCGCTATCAGTCCTGGCTCCGCTTTTGATTCCAATTTTGGTCCCAATCTAGATACACAACGAAGCATTTCAACTTTTATATCGAACGATGACGTCATCTGCCACAATCTCGGTCTCGGTCCCGTTCTCAATTCCATACCAGAAAAACCCATATTCTTACACCGAGAATACATGTGGCAAAATTTTTCTTATGAAATGATCTCACTTAGGCCCTTGGTCCTGACCCCGGTCCTGCTCGCGATTACCGACACAGAGCCGATATTGAACTTGAATCTCTTTTGAACACTGCTGCTACCAATAATCAATCCGCATAAGTAAAGTATTCTTTCTACGATCACACCAGCCAAGTCGCCAGGAAAAGTCAGTATATTTATAAATTATAGCCTATGTGTTTCTTTGATGTATAAACTACATTATTGTATAGTTTCACATAATTCTGTTCAACCGTTAAAGCGTGATTGAGCAACGCACATCCAAACATATAAACTTTCACATTTATAATATTAACAGGATTTATATTATGATAAACATTAGTATTACTATAAATATTAGTATTGTTATAGAAAAAAATTCAACACATAGCAATAAGAAACAATAAAAGGTGTTTACAATACGAGATATTTGTTTCAGATTTGAATTATACCCTATTATGATACTTAAAAGTGCAATCTAACACAAATACGCCCATGTTACACCAAAATGCGGGAGTTTACTATTTTATTTTTATATCACTGTGTTTAAGTCTTTTCGTCTGAGTAGGAATGTAATGAAAGCATCCTCTGACGGAAGAGCTTTCTGAAAAGTAGTATTATGAAGTAGTGACGCTTGAGGTTTCGTCTGGGTCAATGTAACAAAAATCATTATTTTAACTTAAGTACCACCCAAGACTACCGAAGAGTTCTATGAAATTATTTATGAATTTTTTTAAACGTGAATGCAGAAAATTAAACACCGTTAGAAAAGCTTCCCGCGCTAAAAAAAAACTATCTATTATCTATATATAATATATATCTACTAAAGCCAGGTTAAGGGGGTAACATAATTGAGTTGTTGATTCTTTAAATGATAATATGACGTTTGGGCATCCATGAATCACCATAAAAGAACTAGGCCCGAAGGAGCTCTTTTCTTTATTGTATTTTTGAACCATCGGCAAATTTATTTTATCTGTCTACAAGACTGTGTTAACGTCTAACATTAAATAAAAAAGATTTTTCTTTTTTAAGTTCATAATCTTTTCATAAGATCGTAATGAACGACCTTATGAAAAGATTACCTCTCAAAAACGTTTTGTGCGCTTTCATTATCCAAGTCTCAATTCATGTTGGTTTCAACGTGTAATGAATTCCGATCCCAAGAGGATTGTTAAAGAATACCCAAATGACAGCCACGCACTGATGACATCGGAAGAAAGTTATAAAATTCATTAGGTCAATGTAAAGTCAAAGAGATTTTTTTTAGTTGTAGATTTCGTATTGCCTGTATACGCCATGCAAAAAAAAAACACAAAGAAATTCTAATAAAATATTTATGAAGACTTCAAGAACAACACTTTCTAAAAGTATTTTAGGTATTTGCTACATGCTTAGCGCTCAAATCTTAGGCGATAATTCTTTGCTTTTAGTTAACTAATATAATTAGCGAAGTGACACAGAACTTATTGTGTATTACGGCGATGGGGAAAACAAAATTTTAATTCAAGTAAAATTCTAATGGGTTTAATAAAATTCCGAGGACTTATAGAAATCGCTAGTAGCTTAAATAAAATGCTGGTGTGCGTTCGCCCAGTAAACACGTCTCTAGCGATGGCTGTTAACGCAAATGGTGACGGAAAGCATCATTAATAAATTTCACTTCAGCAAATATCTTATTTAACCTTAAAGTATATAATTGAAAGCGTAAGGTGATAGCAAACCGTCTCATAGAATTCCTGATAAAACAATTAGCCTGATACTTTGGCAACATCTCGTGTATATGGGCTATCTTCCAAAATAAAAGGTTCGCTTTATGAGCGATAATAGCGGAGTTGTTAACAATGTTGTCTTCGACGCAGTAAGCACCGTGTTCGAGTCACGATGGCTGATGAAAAACACATAGATTGATTTTTCCATGACTCGTCAAAGGTGAATCGATCAATGGGTTTTGAAATTGAATCAAATTAGGCCACTCGCTCCGTGCCTCGGAGGGGGCCTACAGCCGTCGATACGGCACTTTGTTACGATATCGTCATCGGCTACCGACCCCTACTAAGTTAGCGCGCGACGCTGACGGACCAGGCTTATGCATCTGACTGTGGTGAGCATGCCTAAATAGCGGGGCCGCAAATCCTGACACTAGCACAGCATTACGTGATATGTGCTACAGCCTTATGTAAAATAGAATAAGCTTGCCACTCGGGTACGTAACTGGGAGCTGTTATATCAATTCGATATGTACTATGTATGTATATATTATAACCTTGTACATGATGTATCTTCTAATTTATTTATTCATTATATTCCTTTGTAAGTATTGGTCTGTAGTTATTATTTTTTTTCTAACTCATGCCCATATTAATATACTAGATTTTGTCTGCGGCTCCGCCCGCGTAGGCGTAAAATGTATTCCTTCATCTTATTCATGTCGAATTTTTTTTTTATATAGGGCCAATTTATACGCATTGATGATATAACCACAGCCCCTGTATATTTGTAGCTATTGCATTTACATGGTTGATGTTTTTTAAAGCAATATAAAGCGACAGTTTAAAAATTGTCGGAAGGTAAACATAATCCATACCTACTGATTTTTTGTACATTTCAGTTTACACATAATATCACTATTAATTAAAATAAAAATCTGTCCAGCTATTCTCTAGTAATAAGTTTTCGAACAACTATGTATGTAATGTGTAATGTATGTAAATTGGAACTAAGTATTCTTTATGATGATCTCACTAATATGTATTATAGTTATTATAAACGCTATAGTTTGTAAGGATAGATAGGTACGCAAATATATGATGATTGATGGTAATGCAAAAGTTATAGGTGGCTACTGCAATATAATCCTATAAACTATGTTAAACGATTTATTTTGGTCTTTATAAACACGTAGATTTTGCGATTTAGAAACGCATGAGCAAGCCACATATAGCTGGCCATGAGAAAAAACATTGCGTGCTCAAATGTATGCCTGCTACCTTTATGGTCTGACCCTGCCGCCGGACCGCACCATAATATCGCGCACTCGTTTGTCTATCGTCATAACTATTCAAATATTTGGCCAAATGATGTAGTTTAAAAGACAACTACTATACAAATACAATCTACTTTAAACACCAGATGCGATAAAAGTATTTAGAAAGAAAGTTAGAAATAAATTATCAATTATTATTGTATTTATGGTTCACTATTTTGGCAATAATGGCTTACAAATAAAAGATAGATATATGCTGTCGGGGATTTTTGTAGAACTATTTAAGATAAACATTTCCATTATACATTATATACGTGTAATTCCAACGGTTTTTGCGGCGCACGCCAGATTAACAGATGACAGATTTTTTTCCTACTTACTTGACACTTATCATTATATTTTGGATAGGTGACAACTATATCTTTATAAATTATACCCTATATGTTATTCTGATGTGTGAGCTATATATTATTGCACAGTGTCATCAAAATCCATTCAGCAGTTTTTGCGTGAAACAGCAACAAACACCCATCCATCCATCCACACTTACAAACTTTCGCGATTATAATATTAGTATAGATATCAATATTTTGTGCACGTCAGCAACAAATTTAATATACCACATATGTTAATGTTTCTTTTCGACATTCTCCTTTCTCTGCTGAACATTCAAAACGTGAAACATCGCGATAGAAAAAGATGAAAAACAACGAATGGGGGAAGGGAAGGAATTGAGAAGTACGAACTATTTTTCGGAATCTCTTGATTTTTTTTTTCACTCTCTCCGCCGTAGTCGTTTTTATTTTCTTGTGTCGTGATCTTTCATAATTTTAAAAAATCAGCTAACAAAAGAAAATGTCTTAAATAAACGTACACGTAGTTTACCAAAAAGATCGAATTCCTAGCGTACAGAAATAATAGTACGCAGTTAAATTGAGGAGATGTGTGAGAAGTTAATAATAACTAAAAGCCTGTACTAAAAAATAAAATAGATGGTGAGTTATGTACGTCTACAAAAGTGGTAACTATTCACGACACAAATACGACATGGCAACTGTTTAGTGATAGGGAATCAGATCACGAGAAAACACAGTAGCAATTAATTCACTGCTAATCGATTAAGCCCACCCACGGATATTTCTTTGAATTTTGAACGAAATTAATTGATTCGCATCCAAGTTCAAATTATTTGGCGAATGGTAACCATCGAGTTTCGAGTGAAATTATTGCCTATGGACATGGAAATGAGAAAACACCACAATGATTGGATAGGTATTTTGGTAATATTATGTAAGGTAACACACAATAAACAAAATGGTAATGTTTTTTTTCAATTGAAGTCATTAATATAAAACTTAATTGCTGGTTTGAAATTATTTAATGCTTATACTTCAAAATACAATCTTTTTAAGATTTGAAAATTGAGAAAAAAAAGATTTATCTTCCAGAACAATTTTAAACTCTTCGTTAATTTCATGGTGCAATACTCAAAAACGTGTTTGCTAATATATTTTCCAACTTTAAAAGAAGGTAAGTCCAAAAAACCTTTAAAATATCATGAATCCCATTGTAATTCATCGATTCGTTTACAAATAATTTTAAAAACATATTTCGAAATTCCAAAAATCGATCCGAAGACGAATTTGAAAGTTATTAAAAAAATAAACCTTTTTTTGAGACTTTATCGATAACTTTCGAACGATTCAACCGATTTTGATTCCATTTGTGGCATTTAAGACTGTTTCTTAAGCACAAAAAGTTAGACAGAAATCTAAAAACCGATCCAATGATAAATTTAAATGTATCTTTGAAAAACGATCATTTTTTTAGCAAAAATTTAAAAATATATACTTTCGCTTGCGTACTCTGCAAGTAGGTCCGGTTGCTGAGCATCATCACCATTAAGCATCAGTAAATTTAAACGTTCGTCTCTTAATTTAAAAAATTGACAAAACAACAAACGATACAGATTGCTGACGAAACGTGTCTCAAAGACGGGACGTTCAAATCGAGTATCGGAGCAAAACCGTATAGAACTGAACACAATAATTACACGCGAAACACAAGGGAGCTTTTATTTAATAGAAGCTTACAACGAAAGCTCGACTTCGTCTTACGTACTTACGTATTTGAGTTTCTCGAATACAAACACTACCAGTTACCTTGTTAGGCACAAACAGAAGGCAAAATTAACACAAAATTGGTGTTTGAAACGTGATATTGTTGGCACAATTTCTATCCTTCTGAAGTTACAGGAATAAATGATTCGATCTACCTCGTTATACAAAACATTGGTATTTACGAACCGTCTTCATTAAGGCACAGTCTTGTTGTACGATAAGGTTTTTAAGATTTTAATTTATATATACTGATGCATAGCGGAAAATGAGGTACTTGTTGATATCCTATGATTTGCATTCACGCTTCTTGTCGAAATTTTGATGGTTTTTAATAGTGACGCTTTGAGTTACGTCATCGGATTCGATTTATTGATAGACTGAGACATAAAAAAACAATACGATACCTAGTGATACTTTAAAAAGAAACATTTTAAAAGAGTCTAGGACAATGGACAGAATCAAACAAATGAACAATTATAAAATAAGATATTGATTATTGTGCGTAGTAAATTGTGTGCCATAAAAAAGACAGACCTGCTGTTCGCGAATATCAATCAAAATTCGGGTCTATAGACGTGGATTTAAGTACTAGATTTCTTCTTCTAAGAACTATTCGTTATCAAAATAAGATTTAAAACAAATTTGAAAAATAGAGGTCCTATGGTCATTCTTTTGTTTTAATTAACTCTATCACTTACTTTAAGAAATCTACGGTTGTAGAAGCAACGTAAAAAGTATTAAACTAGTAACATAAGAAGAATAAAGACTAAAATTAAACTAAAAATATAAAGGATTTACAACAAAATTTAGGAAACACTTGTTAGTAACATAATAAGTAGTAAAGAATAGAAATAATGGTTTTCATTAATATGTTACGTGAAATTGATAAACTAACGTAATTATCTTGAGGGATAAACTCGTAGAAATAATTTGGCACGAATTGTTTAAATTTAGTACATACATTGTGTTCATTTTTTGTTTCTTAGTTCGTTACCAACATAACCGCGTCTGTTCAGATTGTGCAAAAGTTTTAATTAAACAAACTGACAGTAGTTAAACGATGAGGACCCATCGTACGCACTGAGTGACCACTAAATTGATGTAACCAAGTTTGGTTGATATTTTTGTTCAAGTTGTCAACATCTTTTATGCTCTAATTTTTGTTTATTATTGTTGGTTATTACTTAATTACTGATAAACGTTTGGATTAAGGATCATACGTTGGTGTGTTTTGTTTTTGTTTGACGTAAAACAGACATATATTAAAGCTACTTTTGACGGTTCTGTATATATGGAAAAAAATGAAACCTTTATAATTAGACTTACACATTTGTTTTTCTATTTGTTCATGTGTTTGTATGCCAAAGGCATATTTTTTAGTGATTACTATTGCTATAACTTGCAATTTAACAATTTGCACAAACCATTAAGATACCTATAAGTAAAAAAAACTTATAAATTAATTTAAATCATAAATAAAAAGCAAATCAAGAAATTGAATAATTTTTAGTTTGTATACCTTGGATTAAATCCTTATAGGATAACTTCATCGCCTATCGGTTCTTCTGTTTCCTGTCATTGCGATTTTTCTCTGTATGCTGTCAATGTATGGAGGTATCGAATTGAAATTAACATCAAATACGTGGTTTAAGGTCCCTTGAAGGTTTAAAAAATCAAGAATCTTAATCAACACAATTAAAAATACGACTATTTCATCGCAAATTTTGACACCCGCAAATAATCAAAACTCACAAGCACAGTACTTTTCGTTGACCTAGAATCACACTGCTACTATGACACCTTGCTTCATTGATCTAGAATCATAAAATGATTCTAGATCAATAAAGCAAATTGTCATGGACAAGTAAAAGAAAAAAATCTAAAAATCGTTAAATTGTGGTTATATTATTTTTTGCAGTTACGGTTTGGCGTCTCTAGTTAACTATAATTAATAACTAGTTTTGTACGGAACTCTCAGGGTGCGAATTTTGTTGGCATTTGAGACGGTTTTGCTCTTTTTCTCAATTTTGGTTGAATTATTTATTAATTTCAGACTTAGATTTACCCGGAAAAGTACTGTAATCCCTTAATGGGGTTCCGTACGTTCGAATGAAAAAAAAGGAATCCTCATAGGATTATTCGTGTGTCTGTCTATTCGTCTGTCACAGCAATCTAATGGACTTACAAGTGGAAAAGCTGGTACATATGAATTTTCGTCAAAAATGGACCTGTAACGTACACGAATGAAATTCCAATATGATGTTCACTTTCAGAGAAGCAAAAACAAAATGAAAAAGAAAACGTTTGCATACTGCACCGTTCACAACAATTAATATAGCTTGTTGTAGCGATCTCAAAATATAATTTTATCTTATGATATAAAAATAAATCTTGTCTCTGAAATAAATGATCCGAAAATTAAAAAAATCAGAAAATGCTCTTCACTCATAGATTATGTACAGAAAAATCTATAAGAATTCAGTGGCCTTAAAAAAACATTGCAAATCTTTAGTTGAAATAAACAAATTCAGGTCAGATTTAAAAAGCACATGATAGATAACATATCTATCTTCTCCACACAAGTTCAATTTGCACTTTTTTAGTTTTTATGAAGTGCACATGCTAGTCTAACCGATATAAGTCGTGGGTTTATCCTCTAAAGTCATGCGCACATAAAAAACTCTTGATTTTTGTCTTAATTAAGAAACTGCTAAATATCGTGCTTATTTTAAAAAATATATATTGTAGCAAATTTTAAATTTGTGAGTTTATATAGTATATTCATATATCATAATCAAAAATACAAGTAAATTATTTTGTCCCATCACTCATTTCTAACAATCCGTATATATTTTCTTGTGTCACATATAATTTTCGCTAAAACTACATCTAGATCAGTATTTATAAAGCAATGTACTAATCCTGACCTTTCTTTCTAACATTCAGATAAGCTCAGAACGGTACAATCAGAGGCAATAAATTATTCTCACCCACATCGCAGTCAATTGTATCTTTTTCTCGGTGTACTGTAGTAGAGAAAAATTTATCCAGCCATTGCACGGACGCTTACCCTTTGTTTACCGGGCTTATTTTCAAGGCAGAGCTTTCGGCAACAACACTTTAGGATAATAAAGACAACTTTCAGGATTGCCCGAGGAGAATGTGGGAGATAACACGAAAAAAATACATTGAATTTTTTAAGATTTTATCGGGAGGGCGAAATACAAGACTTTACTTTTATCTAAATTCAGGAACGTGTGCGCATAATCTTACATTGTTCATCGCGAATGCTTAGTAAGTAGTAATGAAGTTTTTAACGGACTTGTAGTGCAAAAGTTTGCTTCTAATCTAGGATAAAGTCTGGTGCGGATTGTTGAAATAAAGAAATGTCACTTTAATAGAATAAAAACAATAAAAATGCTATAAGAAGACTCAAAAATTTTAGTGGTGTACTTATTGAAACACTATAAAGTATTCATGATAAATCTTTGGCATAATTGAAATATATAATGCGATTTGTGAGATTCAATATATACGACATCAACCAAGAGGTTGGTGCTGCGTTTATGAATCAAAAGGTGCCAACCACGGATTGATTAATATCAAAAAGAAACTTATTAAACCTTCATTAATTACAATGACTTTTTAAATAAAATTACAATGCACTCGTTCTGCGCTTTGGAGGGCATTTTAAGACGTCGGTCTGTGATGATCGGTAGCAGCCGACCAGCACTAGGCCGGTGCGGAAAACTCAAAATACAAAACCCTAAGAGCCTCTTTCACTATCTCCTTTTAAACTGACTTTAAACAAAAAGTCACTTTTATTTAAATGGTTTTTCGCCCGAACAACTTAAAAGGCGGACGTGCGGACGGAAATTAATTTTTAAAATGACTTTTTGTTGAATATCAGTTTAAAAAGAAATAATGAATGAGGCTTTAAACCTGTATAAATAAAATCAGCCAAGAGCTTGTCGAACAGTGTTCAATGTAGGGTTCGTAGTCGATACTACAAAAAAATGCTACAAATAAAATAACTACGTTGACTACGTTGTTACACTTTTTCCATGTTTCCCGCACAAAATGGATATAAGCGCTTTAGTCGCCAATATTCAGAGAAACAAATAGGTATGTCGACTATCACTCTTAAACTAGTGTAGACTAAAATGCGCCAGCAAAGGAGCGTATTTTCATCGCATTTAAGTCTTTTTGTTGATAAGCGCACTTTTACGGCAATAACTCAAAAATAGCTTATCCGTTTATGTTTTAAATATTTTTTTAAGTATTTATTTAGAGTTATCTTTGTAATTTTTTTTCATATTCTTAAACATAAAGTTAAAAAAATACAGGGAAGGGACATTGTTCATGGTACTTTCGAAGACACTATTTCTATAAATATTCAAGTGATCAAAAAAATACATAAAATCCATAAAATGTTTTTAAAAAATCTGCCGAAATATTTGCCACACTTTGACGTTTGCTCAAAAACTTTTAGGAATTCCCCCTCCCAACCTAAAAATATTTATTTTTGTTATTTAAATACCAAACTATATAGCAGCTTATACAAGACTATACCCCGAATTTCATCAATATACATCTTATAGTTTTTGAGTAAAACGTCTGTGACATTCGGACGGACAGACGAACTAACGGACATGACGAGACTTCCGTTTTTGCCATTTTGGCTCGGAACTCTAAAAAAGAAATGCTCACTCGAGACAGGCTCTAGCGATTTGGCCGATTTATTTTTTAAATGTACGTAATAGTTTAAATAAAGTTATTAAGGAAGGAAAAATTGGAAAAGATCCCCGGAAATTTAAAAATTCTGGAAATTTTAAAGTTTTTTTATCCAAATGGATTTCTATATTAACTCATCACCGTAATCAACGATTCGAACGATGGATACACGGAATTCTTTATTTTTTCGGAACCGAAAACGAGAATGGGATTAAAGAGTTAATTAATGACGTATTTCAAGTGTAATTTCATTACCTACGGAATAAAGATATTTTTAATTTGGTTTGAGATTGATATCGATCGATACAAAAGATGAAGAAAATGAAATACATTAAAGTCAATACATGTTTGTTTGCCTAAACCATTGATCCGTTTAAAATGAAACTTTGGGCATATGTTATATGTAGGTCCGGAAAGGTTTCTGAAAAAAAAAACTAATATTTGTTCCCAGTTCATACGTGTTTTCTGATAAACCGAACTACTGAACTGATTCTAAGAATTCTTTCCAAAGTAATTAGCCACATTGTGGCTTCCCACGTAGTGGGAACCCTGGCTTCATCCATGAATTTAAATTCCTAAGACGATTTAATAGTTCTTTAACTCGTAGAAAGCTACACTATCTCCACCCAATATAACGTATATTTTATTTTAAAACTATCATTTACTTCCAGATTCGTTCAAATAGGAATTCGAACTGGTTGCAGTATCGGAATTGAAAGCGGAACGGAGAGCAGAATCGAAAACGGGACGAGGACTAAAATTGAGAAAGGGACCGGGGTCGAAAACGAGTGTGGGGACGGGATCTGAAAATTGTGAACAGGATTGAAGTCTAAGAGAAGCTGGGATTGAAATTGATATCGATCAATATAAAAGAAGAAGGAATTCATTTTATGTCCATCCTGGCGGAGTTGCGGGCATTAACTATATGAACAATCCGCTCGCAATAAAAGGCAGAACAGCGTCTGCTGGACGTTGACGTATTCTACCAATAAATAGTGTGACATCGCTCTTAACATCCTATTATAACAATACATACAATTTAACTTCACACGTCCATAACTAGATGAAGCTACAGATAAAATTGTTCTGCTATGGTTGCGTTTCTCAGTACCAATAATAAGGGGCCTTGGTCATATTGATACTGTTGGTAAAAACAATATATAGAAGATAATGAAGTATATGAAACAAATATTTCTTGATATGGCACCATAAATACCAGAGCCTGAACTGGCTGAATTAATTTTATGGTCAATAGGCTGTCGAATAAAATCTATTGAAATCTAATCCGATATAAGCGCACTATTTTTAATTTGGATGCAAATATCGTTCGAACAGTTTATCAAACCATGACATTGTCTAAGCAACAAGGTAGCAGCGGTAAAATGAACGACTCTTAAACTGAAGGCAGTTGGTTAATGCGTAAGTATGAAAGGAAAACTACCCTTCGAAGATAAGAAGAACTATTGTATAATGTAACATATTACAACGGTAGTCTGGAGTCTATCAACGGTGATAGGTAATACATGACGACCGCCAAACTATGACGTGACCGAATGCGACATCTCTAGCTGCGTAACGTTAAGACAATAATAGGGTGAAGTTTATATATGTAAAAGTAGCATTTGGCCACGGCTTGGCACCTTCGGACTAACTATCCGTAGAGTTATTTGTTCGACTCTCCTTATCAATTTCGTATCAGTTTGGTTTCCAGTCTTACTTTTAATCTTGACTATGATTTCGGTATCCGTCTTCGCTTCAATTCTGGTCCTGTTTCTAGTTTTCTTATTAATCTCAATCTAAGTTACACTTTCTATTTCGTTATCCATTACATTTCAAGTTTCGCTCTTGATTCTGATCTCGGTATCGAGAGGCCTGCTCAGTTTCTGACCCTAAGCAGACCCAATCCCGAGTTTTCAATCCCAATTTCGCTTCTGTTCTCTCTTTTACATTATATATATTATTTCCGTTTCGGGTAGAGGTATAGTCATTCTATGTGTAACGTTTTAGATTTTTCCATTTGTTTTTGGGTGAAAAAAATCCTTAGAACTAAAAATCTTTCCTTGCTATTATAACCTATTTTTTTGTAAAAAAAAAGTAAAACCTTAGAGTAGTGATGGTTCGGTGGTCATGCAAAATAATTGCATTCAACCCACTGCATGCCCGAATCGAAGCTTAACAGCGGGCAAGTTGAGTCATTGACTTTTGACTAAGTCAAATTAAAATACCTACGCACAGATAAACTGCCGAAAGTTTTGCAAACGATTACCGAAAACAATAATTTATATTTTATTAGACGGCCACTTATGGATACGCCCGCGCAGACATAAAACATTTTTCTTCGTCTTTTATAGTGATTTCTATGGATTTCATTCCTGAATTCGATTTCGATCCGGATCTTCATTTAAGCCTAGACTCGAACCTAGTTCTACTAGATCTACGTGTCTACTTCGCGTTTTCAAGTGCGATGCGTTCAAATTATACGTAGCTATCTCCTAAAAACAACGACTGCATAACCAAATGCATCTGAGCGGCTGAATACAAACCAAAAATTATGTAGAAAAAAAGTGATCATGACTAAAAAAGAAACGATTTGACCGAACGTATTTGCAATATGAAGTTTATGTACTACAGAATATATATCCTAGAATCGTGCTCAATAAACGGGCTATACAACCCGATTTCATCGAATTAAGATATTCCATTCCAAAACATTATTGCTAATCAAAATTCCAGCGACACCGCTATCAATTTAAATCCAGATTTAGTTACGATTGATTATTGTTGTAAGCGATTCGAAGAATTAACACTCGGTTCGGGTCGAAACATTTTAATTAACATATAATCATTTAAACTTGCTCAGTTTCGATAAATTCAAATGCTGCCCTTCGCCATGATTTCCTCCTCGGCGAATCGAATTCCGCGTCGGCAGCGCAAAAACAAACGGTCGAAACGCGGCGGGCCATTCGTGCGATCGCATAATACCTGTCGCTTTTTCAAGAACCTTTCGCTCGTTCAACGTTTGACACCTCCGATCATTAATTTCACGTGATGTCACCGGAGAAAAAAATATGTTTTTTTTTCTGTCGCGCGCGCCGCCCGCGCCCCCTCGCGGCGGCGCGCTGCCGAAATTTATTTCTGACGGATCTCCTAACTACGTATTCTCCTTCGCCTTCCCTTTTTTTTCCAGATGATATAAAATATTCTTTTTCGTGAGGGGCCTTTTAAACCCCCTTCGATGATTCCCCCGAAATCACTTAATGTAAGTGTACATCAAAAGAGTGTTTTTTAGCGATCGGGACTGAAGTATGAATTATTTATCAGGGGACGAGCTGCCATACAATTGCTGTTAACTGACGGCGGGGCGATACGGACCCGCGTTTACGGTCAGCGGGCCGTAGCGCCGGCCACGTGCGCGCCGAACGCGAGCGGAGAGGGCTCCGTACCTTGAATCGTCGCATCGTCGACTGTGACTGTTCTTTGAAATATGAAGCAAGTTTTTTTGACGTGACCACAAAATAAAAAAGTTCTAAATATTAAACCAAATATAATAAGTTATTATAGCGTAAAATTTAAACTATACGCATTCGTATGAGTAGAATATCGTTACTACGGCCAATAGTAATTGTCATCTATGAATTCATGCAATACATTTTATAAACATTTTGTTTTCATAAATATTTACCTTTTGCCTTAAAAATTTAGGTAAAGACTTCATATTTTCAGTTTGGTTTTCCTGTAAATTGTGAGAAAAAAAATCTTATTTTTTCACATTTTTTTAATTTCAGGCTTTGTAGTTTGGAAGTTAAGAAAGATATACTCGGTTTTCATATATACTACTTAATATCTTATAAATATAAATATATTTATAATAAATAAATATATTTATATTTTTCATAAATAAACTTGTCCATTTAGTAAGCTTAGGTCTAATATATTATCAAATTTGGTCGTCAATATTAGAATTTCTTTATTTGCATTATGCATTAGTGATGGACTCATCTACTTTTGCATACCTATCTACAATTCTAAGAGTGTTACAGTTTTCATTGGATATATAGAACCATAGAATCAAGTATTTAGACTTCTAGACTAGATACTGTTGACATTTTAATTTGAAGTTGGTGGACTTCAAATTATAACATCAATAGTATCTAACTGTATAGTGTCAGTGCTATGAGTACGATCGGATTTTTTAATTATTTAAAAAGTAGAAAGAAGTAAGATGTAACATTTCGTCTCGAAGGACAAAAAAACAGTACAGGGCTCTTTTACGGAAGCGAGGGCCCACTCCGCTGTAAATGCCCAATAAGTGCAGTAGCACTCTCTCTGTTATAATTCTGGTACGTATTGCGTTTTCAAATTCGTGAAATAAAATTAAATTTCACCAAATACAAAGGACAAACGAAAAACATGAATAAACAACGTTTGATTTCTTTGTTGAATTTTTCCAATCGTAAAATACTTGTTGGAATTTTATAGTTTAGATTCATATTTTTTTTATGCATAGTAAAAGTTAATAGGTATGCAAATGTTATTAGCATTGTGGTGTAGGTACAAATTATTTCACAAACACATAAATAATGTCCGTGATTTAATAAATCAATCATTCTGTTTGTGTATTTAACTAATAGAAGAAGGGTTAAAAATTATTTATTTTTCGTGGTTTCACAACGAATTGTTAACTGATGAAATGCATTCACAATTTACAAAAACAAAATTATAATAAATATTTAAAATCAAATGAATTACGTACATCATAATTGCAAGAAATGAACGTCACCGACGCCTGAAAACTCAAGTACAAAAAAAAACCCAATGAACTCACCAAAAAATGTATAAGTGATTTTGCACTTTTATTACAAACATAATTTGGCGCGTCAGGCCATGACTACGAATTTAAAGATTATAATTAACATTTACACAGAAACGGGTACTCAAAATCATAATTTCAAGTCAACAAATTAAAAAAATAATTAAGAAAACGTGCGTTACCTCATTGCGACCGTGCGAACGATCACACAACGGGGATTCCTTCGAAAGGGCAGCGAGTCGATTCTATTAAATGCACAGACACACGCACACGCAAACATACATCACATTATAATGCCGATAATACTTTTCATCGCACTCGGTCAGAACGATCGCACACGCGGCCGCAACTCGGTCGGGCCTCCGCCACGTGACGACCGCACGGCGTCCAGATTGGAACTGCCCGCGCCCGCCGCCGCCGCCGAGCGCGGCCGAGCGCGCGGCGGCGCCCGAGCGCGCGTGCACCCTCGCAGGACCTTCGGTGTGGCGAGTCGAAGGGCTGCAGATTGCCGCGACGGGGTATCGACGGGGCGCCCGCTCCTTTCGTGACTCGGACGTTCGCGGTAGATCATTTCGAAGCCGTTAGCTATTGGCTCTCCGGAGAAAATCATAGATAGACCCTTTAACGAAACCCCGAGGAAAAACGATAATTCACAAGAAAATTACAAGAGAAAAAAGTATAATATTAATTTGTGAATTTAGTCCTTTGCAAGTTAATATTCAGCGTACTTCTGATACTTACATGCTTTTCTAAATGGTAAGCGTTCGCAATAAAATTCAATATTAGTGACCGTTTAACACCGAAAATTCTGTTACACGATAAAACTCCGAAAACATCTACGAAAAGTCAAATCCCACATAAACTATTCAAAGCTATTATTTTTTTAAAACAACGTGCATCTACATACGGCTACACCATATTATAACAAAAGCACTGAAGGCCCAGTCACTGAAGGAACCTTCGAAGCGGAAGGTTCTACCAATGGTGGAGTCATGAGCTGAATTTTTAATTTAAATCTACATAATTAAAGCCATTTCAAGCCAAAGATTGAATACTGGTGATGAAAAATGGATGACCTAGATTAGAGCAAGAATATGCAAAAAAGATCATGGTCAAAAGGCAAGTAAGCTCCACAGACTATCGCAAAACCCAGATTAACTCGTAATGTGTATTGTATAATGCTGTGTATGGTGGGATTGGAAGGACATTATTTATTATCAGCTTTTACCGCTGGGCAAAACCATCAACTGGGATCTTTATTGCCAACAACAGATGAGACTCAAAAGAAAAATTGCCGGAATTGATGAACAGAAAGGGTGTGATTTTTCACAATGACGCCAGACTGCACACATCTTTAGCCACTCAGCAAATATTGAGAGAGTTTGGTTGGGAAGTGTTAATATATCCATTATATCGCCCTGGCCTTGCACCCTCAGATTTTCATCTGTTTCGGTCTTTTCAGAATAGAATAGAATCTTTAGATAGTATTAGTCTTCTCTTGATGTTAACATTAAGAGAGGACTGTCAAAATCACTTGTTGCAGTTTTTTGCTCAAACCTTCCGAATTTTTACAGCAATGAGATTACTTACAAAATAACAAGTTGTTAAAAAACATATAAACGTTGTGTATATATGAGCTACACTCCAAAACATATATATATATATATATATATATATATATATATATATATATATATATATATATATATATGTATATATATATTACATATTGTGGAGCGTAGCTCAGAGCTATCCTTCTGGATTTTTGATGAAGTCCGGGAATTCAATTATTTAAATAAAAGGTAAATAGAAGACCAGTGTTTATTAATCGGTTTTTCAATGTTCCTTCCTACGAATTTCAATACGGTCTTTCTGTATTACTTATAATAATCCACTTTTCTGTCCCTGTCGAAGCTTGTGCACTTGGGCATCAGCCCTCGTTTACTCTTTTCTATGTTTCACTATCTATTACCTGTTCTCTTGTTTTTCGTTTGCTTTCAATATTCGACAAACGACAAATAAATTTGAACTACCACGGGAACCCGCCTCAGAGAGACTAAGCACGGAGGCCGAATGCCTCACATGCCATCTACTCCTAGCCTATCTATTACAGTAAATATATTATAATTAAATGTAAATAAAATGTGACGAAAAATTATTTTCATTTTCTATATGAAATACAAAAAACCTTTTTCCCGACTGTATATAATATTGACATTGACTAGTTACGTACTCCGACCTTTCTTCGTTTAGTACGTTGGACGGCATGCTGTACGTAAATTGCTGGATACAAAAATGTCGTACAGCCTGCACGACGCCGAAGTTTGACGGTATTTCACTACTGAATATTCTGCTGTGACATTATTCAACAACGCCGCTCCAGCCTGGCGGCCAACGGGCTCGACTGGAAATAATAGTTTCAATATTTCTATTCATCGTATAAGGACAATGCCTACCGACTTCTCGAATTTAGCAGTTTTGTATAAAATTCAGTAAAATACAAATCTTCTAATAAGTGTTGATGTAGTAGTGACATTATCTGAAAATGAATAGACTTGAAAACAATACATACAAAACCAAACTCAAAAGGAAAAAATGCGTATTTACTATTACAATTAAATTGTGATATTAAAAGGCAATATTACACCGGAATAGTGAGTTAGAGAATTGCTTTAGAAATTCTTAACAGCTGTAAATGTTTGACGTCATTTGAGGCCTTCGGTCTCGGCTCTGCCCTGATGCGGATATGATCTGATGGTGGGCATCTAAACCATGAATAGAGGGTTTTCAGACCACTATAGAAAGTGGTCTAAAAGAGCACTTAAAACAGAGAGACCGTACGGTTCTTAATCAACAAACATTTCGGTGCAATTTTCAACTTTTTATATTAATGATAATCCCTAGCCTAAATGTCATACCTATTCAGTTTGATGTCTATCAAAATTCTATGTAACAAATCGCCGACCGAAGCATCATAAATAATAATATTTTATAATAGGATAAGCTGTAACTGAAATGAAATAAATGTGAATTATAGGAAACATGCGAAAAGACAACTTAAAAATGCTAGCTTTCACATTAGACGTAGGACACAAAATACTTTGTATCCTACTCCTAACAAACCATACTTTGATTCCTTTACATTATTATTATTTAAATGCATCAAGCACACCTTGACCACGTCATCATATTTCTGTGAGCTAAAGGAGCAACATTCTGCTTTCACTGTCGTCTGTGTTGCCTGAAGTACTTATACATACACCACCAACATCAGTGTATTGTATCATTGTTAAATTAAAGTCGGTAAGATATCTCCACAAGTCATCCAATCTTCGATAATTCGTCTCTGTGTATAGACTTCTGAAGGGTCATGGCCTTATTTCATTTTCTACGAGACCTTGCGTGAGGTTGTACATCAACATATAACTACGCTGGTCAGACGCCCTGAAGGACGATCGTAATACTAAAACTGCGGCACTGAATGCACAGGTCGCCAATATTTTGCATTATAACGTACATTATACACCTTAACGTACTGTGATTATATGTAATCGGATTATATATAGCAAATAGAAAAAAATACAAGTGATCTAGAGCCGCCCTTATTCACGATCCCATTTGAGTAGACATCCCGAACGTGACGTGACGTCGGCTCCCCCGTACAAATCGCTCCACATACTTAACATCGATATACCTAACGTGAAATAACGGCAAATAACGTCGTATAGATGCTGTAACGAAATATCATCGCGTTCGAGGAAAATTCTATCGCACGAGGCAATCGGATATTCTGATTATGACGTCAACAGCAATCTCTTTACGCATCCATCGAAATCCATTTAATTCCGTTCGGTACATACGGCTACATATTATTAGGTAATTCTGTGGATTCCGTGGCTATGTACGCTTTTCGCTTGAATGGAATGTTTTGTTTCTGTCTGATACAGGGTGTACTGTTAAATTTTGAATTCAATCCATCTTCGTCTCTCACACGACATAGGTATTACTTTGAGCGTAAGGTTTCAAGTTTAATTAAAATGATGTTCATGATGATCAAAGTGAACACAAATTAGATGTTGTAAACACACAACCCATCTTAATATTTTCCGGACTGGTCTATTAAAACTATAAATAAAAATTTCAAATGTTGAGACACATTGTTTGTGTAGTGTCGAACGAATGCGTGAAATGCACTCAAAAATTTTTCATTAGTTAATGTTGAACAATTTTGTTCAGGATCTATGAAATATATATTTTCTGAAGCAGCAAGATATCCAATAATTATGTAATCTCTTAATATAAACTTAAAATAAGAAAATCTAGAAATTTCGAAACTTAATCAAATTGTAATAAATAAACATATAGCCATTTTTAATAATTATCTATGCAAAGTTTACAGAAAACGCTTTTTTTCAAAAGTAAACAACTTTGAATTTGAAAGCAGTTGCAGGCGAGCACTGACATCGAGTGAATTTCAATATATACTTGGCAAAATGCGAGTTCAGATCTCAGCGGAATGTGCTTCAGAATGAGTTTGTTACAGGATAGCAAATATAAGGGAAAGTTTTTTTATATTCAAGTACAAATTCAAGCTTAAATTCGAATATCGAACCGAGTTTTCAAATCAAAGCTACTAACCCATCAAAAGTTTATTCGTAGCGATACTCGTAGGATTCCGGTTGCGATATCAGATTACGATCCTTTTCGAAACAAAATCTGTATGTGAGTTTTCAAATCGATACTATTAACTGCTGAAGCCACTCTCATAACAGACGAAGCTGATTACAACGCTCTGTTAGAGCAATGAACTTTTTCATTGTTGATGAACGATGTCGGATAATGATGTATCGGGTTAAATTTCACAGTCCAAACCAATAATAGATACTGGTTCGAAAGGAGCTTACAAAATTTGTTATGCCCAAATACATAGCAAGACATGGAAAACCTTTCGAAAAAGAATTTTAGCCTGTAACAGGAGAATAAAGTTTGCTCGAAGCTGCTAGTGTACGCACATAAAAGGTCTTTTGATTGAATCAAATCAAATCAAAAATATCTTTTTTTCGTAAGTAATGAAATTAAACTTGAAATACGTCATTAGTGAATTTTTCTCGACATTAACATGCATTCCAAATGCTGATTCATCTAGTGAAAAAATTTAAGGTTTACTCATGAATACAAAGGGTTGCGCAATTAATAATTTTGTCGACATTTAAAAATAATGTGAAGTAACCTGATAGCCAAGCAGTTCAATCCCAATGCCTTTTTTCATTACGATATTCTGACACGGTATAGTAGCCCTTGCCATATAACTTTTTTATAACGAAACGTTTAAACTCGACGAATGGCGAATTTTGAATTTCGTCTAGGATCTTATTATAAAAGCGCACACACAGCTTCTTAAATGTTATATTTACTTAGATGGGTCTTAATATTAAATTTACTTAGATGGGTCTTATGAGCAGCAAGATCGTTCTTATGAACACATGGATGTCGTTCCTTTTTTGGAACGATTTTATATATCTCTTGACATATACCAGGTTTTCGTATATGTATTGTGATGCTAAAGTTAAGATATCAATTACTTTAAATTTTTCTCTGAGACATGTCATTAGTCTCAAATCAAATCATAAACAGCACGAATAGCTCGCTTCTGCAGCACAAAAAATGTGTTAACATCAGCTACGTGACCCCATAATAAAATTCAATAGGTCATAAAACTATAAAAAAAAAACTAAAACAAACTAGTCTTGCGGTGCTTTTATCTGTAAGTCGCTGAATTATTTTGACTGCATACGCTGCAGAACCAACCTTTTTGCTAATCTCGTATTATGAGAATTCCAATATACTTGGATTCTAAAGTGAGACCAAGGAATAAGGTCGTGTCCATAGTATCCAGTATCTCGTTCTGACCGTTACATCTGTGTCGATCAATTTATAATTAGATAGGAAAAAGTAAACAAATTTTGTTTTCCTTGTCAATAAGCAGAAAATTGTTAATACTAAACTATTCAACTATTTCAGAGATGGTACTGCTTACTCCGTCAAAAACTGATTGATGCCTATTAATCTTAAAAAGTATGGAGATATCATCAGTAAACAGTAAGATCCCATGACCATTTTTAATACGATGCGATAGATCATTTATGTACACTATAAATAGAAATGGTCCAAGAACTGAACCTTGTAGCACGTCCATATTGACTGTAGATCCTGACGACCTCTCACCATTAATTTCAACCACTTAAATGCTATCACTTAGATAAAACTCCAAAAGTCCAAGGGATCGACCCGTGACGCCATAATGATTTAGTTTCCTGATCACTGTGCCCAGATGAAAGCAGTCAAATGCCTTGGATAAATCACAGAAAACATCAATTGCGTCCAGTGAATCCTCCCAGGCATCAAAGATCTGCTGAATAAGCTCGACACCGGCTTTGGTTGTTGAACGACCCATTATGAATCCAAATTATTTAACATTCATTAAATTATTGTTAAAAAATTATTGTAATAGTTGATTTAATATAAGCTTTTCAAAAATTTTACTGGGCATCGGTAGTATTGATATTGGTCTAAAGTTGTTAGGGTCAGATATATTACCGGATTTAAGTAATACGATTACTTTACGTTGCTTCATTAGGTAAGCAAACACGCCACAGTCAATGTAAGCATTAAAAATCACTACTAGACGTGGAGCAAAGCAGTCTATTACTGAATCACTTATTTTTATGGAAAGGCCAACAAGATCGGAAGCTTTTTTTCATTTTTATACATTTGAATGTTTTAAGAACGTCATTATAATGAACACGGGTTAATGCAAACGAAACGCCACAAACATCGACGTTACGTTTCAACAAAGATTCGGCAAGAGTGGGCGATGACTTCAGAGATTGTGCAGTTGAAACTGGAATACTAGCAAAGAACTTTTCAAAAGCAAAGGCAACTTCTATGTCTTAGTTTAAAATTTGGTCATAAATTTTTAATTGAAATTCTAAATGTTGGGATGTGCTTTTTCCAGTTTGACTATTTATTATATTTTAAGCAGTTTTTACCATTTTTGTGCTCTTTACACATTGATTTTACGATTGCACACACACGCTTAAAGATCTTGAAATTATTTCTTACGTATTATTATTACGGATACGTATTATCTTATGTCTTATTACGTACATGCGAATAATTATACGCTCTTTCCTCATAAAGTGCGTACAATTTACATCTACTAGTACAAATGCCCACTGTTGCCCAATCACTAAACGAAGAGGCATTATTAACATTAATAATTTTTGATTTTAAAACATTGTTGCATTCAAATCTGATTAATATCAACAGTTAACTATATAATACATTGGGGTCTTTACAATATGACAAATCAGACACCTTTTTTAATACATTACTGCTCAAGACGACCAGTGTTCGCAGGCACAATTTTTATTTTACGTTTTATATATATTTTTTATCATTGTTTTTAAACGTAACCAGCTGTCAAAAATGGTTAGATGATAATATACTTATAACTGGCTTATACTCTGGATTAGTATTTTTGAATATATGTATTATCCAGACAGAATTACGAAATAGCAGTGAACCTAGTCGGTTTCAAAAACAAAATGTCTAAATTATAACATTGGAATAGAGATTTTATTCTAGTACATAAACAAGAATTTTCCTAGAAATTTATATTAAAATCTCCGCAAACAACAATATATTTACAATTTTTTACTAATTTCATACAAAATAACATCCATTACTTTTTCGAATACATCATATGATGACTTACGCTGTCGGTATACGCTTAATACAATAAGCTGCTCTATTTCTATGCAAACCACTTCAACATTAAGCTCAAAAGACAGGCTCACGATATCTGGACTTTCTTTGATTTGGATTATTTTATATTATTTTTAATTAGTATTAGGGAGCCTCCATGCATAGCATTTTTTCTGCTGAACGAAATTTGCTACCTGGTGCATACTGAAATTAAACATGAACTGGTGACTTCTAAGCCAACGTTATGTAATACATAATATGTCAATCTCATTGTAATTTAAGAATAGCTCAATTTACAGTTCTTTACTAAGTATTCCCTGCATATTTTGATGCACCAGAGTGATTAATACATTTTTTTATTATTAGATTTCTTTTTCTCAATCGCTTCTCAATCCCTTCTTTTTCGCAAACTCAATTAAATACCATAGTTATACCATATCAAAGTACAACCTTACAATGAACTAAACGAATTCTAAACCCAGTAAAATATTTTTTTAGCTACAATATTTTTTAACAGTTATATTATAAAGACATATTTACGATTATTTTATAAGTAATATTTTGATGCTGGCGTTTACTTAGGCGACGAACCTTATCTCAATACTAACATTTTATTTAAAAAATATTATATCCAACTTGTATTGTCCTACATCTAAGGTGTACATTCCGATAATCTTATTTCAGATTGACAGATATGAGCCTTGAGCTCTCTCTACGTAAATTCAGATCGTGGAGATTGCTAACAGCCATCAGCGTGATGGCAATGACTGAGATTGACGGTCGCGACCGTTGTATATAAATAAGATGTCGAGATAAACAAACTTTTTAATTTTTGAGTATCTGTCGTGCCTACGTTTTAATTAAGTGCCATGACATTGGTCTCCTTACATTTATTTTGTCTTCTTACACTTACATCAATACGCAATTTAATTTGGGTTGTCGCTTGCTGCAGGTTGCACTCCGACTGTACAAAGATTACTTGATTGTTGACATGAATAAGGTACTTTACAGTTACCTTATATATTCCAATTACATTCTGATTGCTTTCGATTTTTAGTTCATTCGCTAGGTACCTACCTATTTTCATGTCACTAGCACCTTCATGAAAGTAATGTATGGTACTGTACAATTAGTTTTTTAGGGTTTACTCTTTAAGAATCGATTTTTCATATATAAGCCCGGGGTGTAAAAATCATGAGGAGTAAAATTAAACATGGCGTAACTACGTTACGTTCAGGTCAATCTCGTGTGTATAGAGACTATACACGTGTATAGTCTCCTTATTTGTCTGGCCAATCCCCTAGCAGCATATGTACCACATTTTAGTTACCACAAACCAACTGTCCCAGTATGTTTTAGTTTGTCTCAGTATGCCAGTATTCAATGATGTCGATATTGTTCCTCGAATAAATACAACGCATCTTGCTTACAACTTCATTACATAAAATTATCATTGTTTTTGTTTCCACGGTTTTGTAATGTATTTTAACGAGTTCATTGTGTAATGAATATAAATAAATACATCATGCATGCTTTAAGTAATATGCAATTATATATACATTCGATTATAAAGTGAACAGCCATGTTGACTACACGTCCATGTCTGAGAGTTATGGGGATGTCAAAACAGTACGCAGTGCGCATCGTCACAGGCACTGGACTGTCCGCACAGATACTGCGGCACCCTATTCAGAATGTAAAAGAATGGAGCTTTCCATAGATAATTTTTATCTGCTCTATCGTAAGCTTCTTCCAAATATCCAAAAACAGAGATGGCCTCTTGCTTATGGCCTCAAATATTCTTTCTTTATATTTTGCAGATATGCGCTTGGATATCTTAATTCTTGAAAAAACATGTATGTACAACCGATTTTTGGCTGAATTACGTTATAAACTGATATTATTTAAACTAATAATAGTTTTTGGGTGCACTCTATTGGTTGATGAAAGTCGTATTAAAAGTATGCCCCAATTACAGAAAAAACTTTGTACGAAACATTGACTAGGACAGTCCAAGTTACGCCGCTCTGAGTTTTTTAGGTATTAACCATTATAACCGCTGGAGCAGCTTAGTGATTTATTATTAAACTCATTTGAAATTGAAACCAATAACCGGCGAAGTGATAAACAGTGGGACACTATTATGACTCGGCTCTATAATTATATGAATATATATCTCGAGCGTCAGCCTCACCTGCACGAGAAACTTCGCTAGTTACCAAACAAGACCCTGGGGATCGATTAATAACGGTGTAAACGGAGCGTAAACACCGGCCAGGCTGGGGTGCGACATGACGCTGTCGATCAGCATCAACGTTCATCTTCGGTGAATTCGTCAGCACTGCAGCTACTTAATAATTATTACTAGTTCTTACGCATACGCAGGACACAGGTTGAATACGAAAAAAATAAATAGCATAAAAATGTACAAAAGACCGTTTAATACCGCACTATTAGACATATAGTCAAGCAACAAAAAATAGAGTTCTTTTCGAAAATGGAATTTCATAATACAAAGTCGTGTTAGTTGCACCATTTTTAATTCAAGAACGGCTGCATAGATTTGTTGAATTTGTTTCCATTCTACGACCTTATTATCTAAAAAAAAAACGATTTCTGATTTGGCACGATTTTAAAATTATCGTATTATAGTCCTTTCCAACTTGATATTTAGAAATGTTAAATATCTTTCTATTAGCAGTGTTGCCTGTACAATAAAATCACTAAATTATGAAAATGAAATTTGATCGCATATTTAAATTTAAAAACCGTTAGGGATCACAATTTTACAATTATTCTAAAATTACGCTGTCAAAGCGAAAACTGGTCTATAGCGATTCTCATGCGATTTACAATTGATTTTCCGTCGTTCATATTTCGTATAAGGTGAACAATTACTTTTTTTTACATCAATCTTTAGATTAAATGAAATCTTTGTACTTTTATCGAGGACCGATGACATTACAATAATATGGTAAATTGGACAAATCTGATGATGGAGCCAAAAGGTAGGTAAGATAGGCACAGCAACTCTATAACGGAATAATATATCCTAGTCGTATTTGAGCTTGTTAGAGTTGTCTGGAGATGTACTCCCACCATAACTGAATTTCAGGGTCAGATGATGGAACCGGAAAGTAAGCACTAGCACTCCATAATAGAACAACGTAGCCTTACCTTATTTGGGCTTAATGAAATTTTTTAAGCGCACTTTGGCCATAATTGGCTTTCAGGGGCTGATGATGGAGCCAGAAAGTAAACATAGGAATTCCATAATGACACAATGTATCTTAGCCATGTTTGGTCTTATAGAAATCGTCTTGAGATGTTCTTTGATCATGAACGATTGTCAGGATCTGATGATGGAGCTGGAAGGTAGCACTAGCACTCCATAATAGAACAACGTAGCCTACCCGTATTTGGGATTAACAGATTTTTTAAGGGCATTTTGACCATAATTGGCTTTCAGAATTTGATGATGGAGCCAGACGGTTGTCACCGGAACTAATATATCATAAAGGAATATTCTACCGTATTTGGTCTTGTTGGAATTGCCCTGAAATATATTTTGACCATGAATGACATTCAGGGTCTGATGATGAAGCTTCCAAACTTTCAGCTCCATTATCAGACCAAGAAAACCAATCATGGTCAAAGTGCATTCCGCGACAATACCAACAAGCCCAAACACGTCTAGGTCGCGTTGTTTCATTATAGAGTTCCTGTGCCTATATTTTGGCTTCATTATCAGATCACTCCAATTATACCATATTACTGTAATGTCATCGGTCCTTGATAAATGTCAAAGCTTTAATTTAATATAAAGCTTTAAAGTCGTTAAAAATTGCATAGAAAAATAACATTTTTGTATACGTAACAATTTCGAATCGCAAATCGATTTCTATTTTTACGTAATAAAGCCGCTGAATACCGAATAACTAATTATAACATGAAAAAGTCACGAAAAGGAAATTGGTTTTCCACATAAATTTTTTCGTATGCAACGTCATCTTCGATGACACAACAATTTCATAATATACGTGTAGTAAGGGAGTTTAGCTAAATTTGTTTGTACTATATCGTTTGATGTACAAGTATATTCGAATGGATGTTTGTCGTACGCTGACGGCTGGACGGTTTTTAATCAAATTTGGCATAGAGGCGGATTTTGTTCTCACATAGGATATAATATTAATATAATAAGATTATATTATA
Source organism: Eumeta japonica (assembly GCA_005406025.1). Lineage (NCBI taxonomy): Eukaryota > Metazoa > Arthropoda > Insecta > Lepidoptera > Psychidae > Eumeta > Eumeta japonica. Next base: position 75,262 of record BGZK01002035.1, read on the forward strand.
CAAAGATTACGTTTTATGTAAAAATATATAAATACCAGTAAGAAGGTAATATTTTATTACTATCCATGGCCAAGAAGGACCAAAACTGAGATCGGACCTGACTATGGATGATGTCGAGAACAGGATCGTGATGGAGAACAGAACTGACAGCGAGAACGGCTAATATTAAAAATTAAGACATTCATTTTATGCACACGTAAGTAAAACCAAGGGCATTTCTAAATCATAAAAAAAACAATTATTGGCGAAGATTAGTTTACGTTCAGCGAAGCGCACGGGGTGACGGCTGTACATATATATATATATAAATCTCGTGTCACGAAGTTCGTTTACGCTAATCTCCGAAACCACTCAACCGAATTTAATTAAATGTTGCCCACTATATGTAATTTGGTCCAATTTGAAAAATAGGAGAGTTTATATTGTGATAGATGACGTAGTCATCAAGTACAATTTTATTTACTTTTTTACAGGAATTTTTTGGAATAATTTTTAGGTTTCTCGTCCAAAAATACACACAAACATAAATTTTAATTTCCCTAGAACCCCGCCTCTCAATTGACTTAAGACGGATTGACATAAATATCCTTTACCGATTCGCATCAAATCAAATTAAAAATCATAATTATACTTTGAGACTTATATAGGTAACGGAATCATAATTGAAAACGGGACGGGGCTTGAGGTTGACGTCGATCGATACAAAAGATAAATAAATTGTTTGTATATCCATGCTGAGGGAGCTGCGGACATTAAATAAATGGGCAAGCCACCCACAAGAAAGGACAGAACAACGTCTGCCGAGCCAACTAGTTTTATAATAATTTGTGATGTAGTGTTGCACAAAAGATCACTATTTGCTGCTACTGTCACTAAATAAGCTATGTTTTGACTTATGCATAGTTATAAGAAATTTTTCATTTTTATGTATTTCATTGTATTGGAGTCACAAGCCCAACAATTATTCTATATAAAATAGAAAATAGCAAATAGAAAAGAAAATATAAAACAGAAAATAGCAAAGAATGAGGGAGAAAATTTGTTTATATCCTGGTAATGGAAAAAGATGTTCATTTTATCATTTTTCGTTAAAAACTACTTATTTTGTTTCTTAATGCGTAAAAATGTGTATTTCGTGTCTTTCTTTAACGTTTGAAATCTAGTCAATCTTTCAATGTATTTAATATTAAGAGTTGTGAGACTCAACATTTAGCACTTGCCTTATATAATTTATGTGGAGCTGGGCAATGTTCCGACATTATTTATGTTATAGAAAAGTAAAATTTTAAGCTCTTAGTACTTAACACTAACTGAAACTGGACAACATTCCCATACGAGTCATATAATACACATAGCTAAAATTTTCAAACTTACAAAGTCTGCATTTTTGAAAAACTCATGTCACACATACATTGAAGAGGGTGCAATGCTCAGCGCTTTTTACTGTACATAATACGACTATTTGTTGATCTAATTCATAACACACACACGTCGTACAGTTTTTTCAAACGAAATAGATTTCACTATATCAATTTAGGCAATCTATATATTAATATATAAATCTACAGAGGTTTTTTTGGTTGTTCCGTTCTAACTAATGATCTATTTATCCGATCAAAATGACATTTTGTACACATGTGAAAAATACATCAACCTTGTCAATAGGGTAAGTTTTACTTAAGTGCGACTTTAATTTTAGAATTAATTAGAAACCGAATGAGGACCGGGATTGCAATCTGGAGCGTGACCGAGATTGAAATCAGGAAACGCCCCCGGACCAGAGTTGGGAGCAGGACGATCGTTCAAAACAAAAGATGGAGGAACACATCCCGTATCCACGCCGATGAAGTCGCGAGCGGGAAGCTAGTATTCTGATATTATTCATAGTATACACAGTGAGAGGTTTCAGTTTTGTAATATTTTGTATTTTCGTTCCAAACTTTTAGGAAATGTTTCGAAACGACTATAGCTTTTACATAGCGTAAAGTTGAAAATTCATATTGTTACACGCTACACGGAACAAAGCAATGTTTTCACAATATTCATATCAACTATATAAGATGGTTTCGAAATAATTGTGGTTTACATTACACAAAGCTAGATAATATCGCAATACGATTCATGTTACACATAGCAAGGACTTTAAAATGCAGTATTGTGCGGTGCACAAAAGAGTGCAGCGTTCTGATATGATTCATGCCGCACGCATAGTGAGGAGTTATAGTGCTTTATTCCATGATGCAAAAAAATTCCCAATGTTATTAATTTCATTCAAATAGCGACAAGTTTCAAACTTGCAATGTTTTATTCTCCTTGAAGCTAAACCATAGGTACTTAACATAAAATTTAAAATTAAAAGAAATTTGCGCTGCATACATTAGGGCAATGTTCTTATCTAATTCATGTTACAAAGATAGCGAGAGGTTTCAATTTGTAGTAGTGGCTTGTACGGCGTGACATTGGACAATATTTCAATACGATTGATGTCACATATAGCGAGGAATTTCAAAATCGTTATTTCTGAGACTAAGTAGAGCTCTTGCTCTACGTGGTGTACGATATACGATGTATATCCTAATATACGATAATATACGATGCTAGTCACACAGGTAGTAGTTTTAAAATTGTACTGAGTGAAACTGCTAAGCTAGAGCAATATTTCTGTAAGATTCATGTAATAAGTACGCAGCGATAAGTTTAAACCTTGTAATACTTCATATCGCATAACATGGAAATGTTCCAATGCAATTCGTGTCACAAAGGATGAGGAGTTCCAAAATTATAACATTTTACACTGCATGGGACAGGACAATACTTTGACACAATGCATGGCACACGAGTTTTAAACTTGTACTACCTTAAACTACTTAAACTAAAGCATTGTTTCTATGTTTTTCATGTCACACATAAAGACTAGTTTGAAATCCATAGTGCTCTAGATTGCATGAAGCGATAACGTGTTTGAATACGATTAGTGTATGCGTAGTTGATATTTAGAAATAATAGAATGTCAACTAATAATGTTTTACTGTATACGGGAAATCTCTTACTAAAGGTCTATGAAATGCTTTTTGATTATGCGAAACAAATTACAATTTTTCGATACGAGAACGATGTCTCTCAAGATATTTGATGGACTTGCTCAGGGCAAAGCTATTTTAAAAATGGATACAAGTTTGCAATGGAGGTTAAATAAATACTACCTGAACGGACTAACATACGCTCATATGACATTAATGTCAGTGTTTGCTTTAAAAGCGAATAGAATTAAAAAAAAATTTTGATTACTAATTCTCCTCTTTGAGCTCAAAAATATACATCTCTGTCAAAAAATAAAAAAAATGTTATTAATTTTTTCGTCAAATACCCTATATTACAGTTATTTTATTCTAACAGCTGTTTCAAGTCGGAATTAGACGTTTCTAAAAAGAAATTGCTGTTGCTTTTAGAAGTGCCATGAATATTTTTTTTTTTAAAACTGATTCCAAAAAAACATGTTTAGCAAGAGGCCAAGGGCTTGTTCGCCGTATATGTAAAAAAAGGGTTTAAATGTGCTTCCATCTTTAAATTACGTGCCAGTGTTCTACCTTCTTTGAAGACTTCATTGTTGATTGTATTCATCTTTGTTGTCTCAATATCGATCGCTATTGCAATTACTTAACCGTTAAGATCGAAACACACCGTTCAGGTAGACCCCGTATTACTATAAATTCGAGTATTTATAAATTCGTCTTCGTGACCAGCTGACTGTTTAATTTTGTCTCTGCTCGTAACTTTAGTTCTCAAATTTTAACAAAGTTGTGCCTTTCGGTACAGCGCAGATAAAAACCTACCAGCAAACTTTTGTTGAATTTTGTCGGTTCAAACAAAATCGTTATTATTCTAACGGTTTCGTATTTAACTTACATAAAATTAAATTTTGAACTTTACAGTAACTTTTTATTTTAATTATATTTAATTACTAACTTCAATTATTTTAGACACAAAAACAAATAAAATGTAATACGAGATGGCCATGAAAATATCAAACAAACTAGCAATTTATTGGATGTATTTCGTCTGGATAATCGTCTATTTACTTTGTTGATTCCTAAGATATATTTATCTGAATCATAATCGGGTTTCATATCAATCATAATCATATTTGGGCTATTTTAATCGTCATTTGAATATATGCTATAAACGTCGAAATAATATTTTTTTTTGTAATATGAAATAATTTTCTAACTCAGAAAGTTTACACCTGGACGTCATAGTGACGGCATAATGTAGTGATTCACAATATCTAAAAGCGACTTACGATTAATGCACATGGTGGTTCCTACTTTGTTTGCCACTCTGCTTCTCGAAGTTTACGAATATTTTAAGTACGTTATGACATCAGTTAGAATAAACAAATAGTTAAATTTACTCATTTATACAAATGAAAATATAGAACATCAAAGGTAAATTACCAGACAAAAAATCACCTGGAAAATATTTATTAGCGAATATATTTATGGGCGTTTCCAAGTGTACTTCATTATGTAATTACGTCAGGCTGAAAAGGATTGTCACCGCGCGCCCTCGATCGACGTAAATTTGACGTCAAAACATAACAGTTTTATGTTTGCAGAATTAGTCTGCTGACTGCCTGCACGTCCGCCGGCTGCCTCGTGCGAAAATGTCAATAGAAAGCACTATTGGCCTTTAATCGAGTCGGCGGCAGCGGCGGTATTCGAGACCTTTTAAAAGAAGTGAAATGAATCGAATCGGTATTCCCAATGAACTATGGCAAAAGGGTTTTCAAGAAAAGATCGTGCATCTTTTTAAAAGGCCGGCTACGCACTATAGTGATTCCTCTAAGTTTGCAAGTGTCCATGGGCGACAGTGATCATCTACCCATATAATATACATAAAAAATGACCAGTGCGCCCGCCGTCTGGCGTTTGAATAATTTGGAATTTTAATTGTTCCACACCCAGACGTACCTACATGGCGGGAGTGTCCGATAAAAACCGGTGGATCAACCCCGATAGTGCTCCGCGCTCCGATAAGTATTTTCTAGTTTTTATTTGAAAGTAGCTCTGTCAAACAGAGTTACACATTTCACTTTTTCACAAGGCCGAGGTAGGAGATTTCCCGGGCCCCGACTTACGCCACGTACCGGCAGCTTATCGTCAATTATCTTATTATTTTAAGTGAACAAACTCTGTATATAAAATATATAAATTAAAACATCGGTTCTCGGAAGTGCCTCGAACCATTTCGATGAATATCTGTACTTCGATGATTGTTTTTCTTTTCAAGTTTATTTCTTTGAACAACGAAATTAGAAATTAAATATTTTTTAAGCATTGCTTTATAGTGCAGTGTCGTACGATTTTGAAGTAATTGAATTGTTGCTATGGTATGGGATGTAGGACAGAAATACTAACAGATTACATAAATAAAGAAATACATAACCTTGTAATAACAGATTGTACTAAGTGACATTATTAACGTGAGATCAGGTAGCAGGTTTTGCATATTGCATAGCGTAAGTGTAATAAATTTGTAATCTAAGTATTATCAACTTAATGCAATTTGATTAGTTGATTTTAAATTCAATGCATTTTTTCCCGTGGGAAGTTATTTATTCCCATGGCAAACACTGAGCAAAGTTCGTTTGCCTAAGTATTATCACCTGATACCCTCTTCTGAGGCGAGACAAACTCAAACCTTTCTACTAGTTTTTTTTATTTTTTTTATTTTATATGCTATGAGTAGAAGACATGCGTATTCTCTTACATTTGGCTCTTAGCGCGTAGCTGTTATACTACATCCTCTTCTATCACATCAAATAGTAAGTGCAATGCTTCTCTATCATACATCTATGTTCCAATGTTTTAATTTAAAAGCCTTGCAACCATTATTTATGGACGGGTTTTTGGAAGCAATCATATATTATTGTATTTACAATAAAATTGCCGTTCTTTTGATATGTTTTTCAAGTTGCAAGCAGATGAGTGTAATTAACAATATCAGAGTACCCGTTTGCACGCGGCTAACAGGTAATAGGGACAAACAAGTGGGCTACCTAACCGTTGCATATTGTGTACGTCATATGCTTTCTATCGTAATTTAGTTCGTTTTCCAAGCAAGTCAGTGAAATTTGAGAAATAAATGTTTAATTTTAATTAATTACAGCCAGAAATATATATTTTACAGCAACCCTATCAGTATATGTTCAAAAACATATTTTATGTAATAAAATATAATTTTCATCCAATAAATAGATTAGTGAAGGTCGATCTGACTTGGGATCCTCTACTACTACATCCGTATGGTAAATTTATATGTGTATACGACACGAAAAAGAGACATTAATTTCGAACATTAGCATGTATTATACACGCAGTTGTTGTAAATACGCAAGTATTTAAAATAATTGCGATATTTTATCGTATTATAGATGTATCGTTTTCGGGGTCGTCCAGGAAAAACAACTATTATAAGAAATAGTAAATTATAATTTTGTTTTGTGCACAAAATGGAGCTTTTTCTCATAATGTTCGATTTTCTTAAATTTAAGACAAATATATGTTTTCACACAGGCACGCGCGTACGCGCAAGCACGTATACGCGCAGGCGCTCACACGCACACGCATACGGGCACAAACACGCTTTATTAGTGCCCCGGTGACCAGTTGTTAGGCTTCCACGTCTACACTAAGAAAAAATTGGGTTAACAAGGTGACAATAAAAGCTTTATCAACATTTTTTTGTTACTATAGCGATGTACTTTGCTTACTCGCCCGAGCGAGTTTTCTGCCTGCAACAAACCTTTAATTGTCAAATGTATAAGGTCCTAGGAGACACATGACTTAATTTTCGTGACAATGTTTAAAATGATTTGATGAAGCGACGTCGTCAATTTATCAGCATATCATTGTATGATATGTTCTTACAACAATGCTATGTCAAACAAAATGAAAATTGACAATGTGACAAAGTATTTTTTTTAAATGAAGATGTCATATAGTGTGAGGGTGGCGGGCCCGGCGCAGGCGCAGCCGCGCTCTCATTTGCCCGAGGACATTTGTTGTGTCTGAAGGCGTACTTTTTATTTCTTATTCGAAGTATTTAATTGTTAAATAAGAATGTTACTTACTGGTTTTGTCGAAGCAACGACTACAGGTGTATTGTGACGTTTTTAAAGTTCTAGTGTTTAAAAGATATGCTATATTATATTTTTCAAAGTTTGTGTTTGTTTTTTATATCGAGAAAAGTTAATATAAACACGAGTTAACGAGATGTTCTTATTTTAAATTAAATTAAATCTTGGCTTTACACGTTTATTCAGGTGAATTTAACACACTCTGCATCAAATGCAGCGTCACTACAAACATTGCTACCACCATTAACCTTTTGTCTGCCCATTTCTCACTGATGAAATAAATACAATATATTTATCGTGCCTAACCGCATCTAGTGAATGAATTTGCAAAAATAAATTATTATGCGAACTCAGTTAATACTTCTAAAAATGTTCACTACTTAAAATGCAATTTGTGTACAATTTACCAGAATAATATGTGTATATTCTTGTATCAATATTATAGATATCTGTACATGTATGTGTTGTAATTTCTGAATTCTAGCATTTATAATTTATTCCTTCTAACATTATATATGCTCGGATGCATTAATCTCATGTTCATTTTTCATCTCAAATATTCTAATTGTTCCTTTGCATATTTTAAATATCGTTTTTAATTACTTTATATGTCTCCAATTTTTTTAAACTTTATAAAATAAACAATTTATTTCATTTTAATATGATCCAAGTTTAATATTCATTATTAGTCATTAATATTGTATAGTATTAGTGATTAATTAGTACCTAGACATCAAAAAATTTGATATTATATTTACAAAATTTGCTACGATTTGTTGATTATTTTTCAATTTCTGGCAAGCCCATTAATTTTTCATGTACCAGTTATATTTGAAAACATATACATGAGTGAAATTCTAAACAATTAATACATTTCCTTTACTTTAACTACAAGATAAGGTAATATATATTATATCCAGGCAAAAAATTTAAATAGCGTTTTTACCTTTAAGTTATTTTATATCTCAGTCTTTTTTTCTTTTATGTGAAAGTTCAATAAATGTATAATAAATACCTACAATCTTTTCTTAATTTGATTTTAGCCCAGTGATTCACTTTCTCGATTACAAAGTAACGTTATTGTACCTTTGTTCCTCAAAAAAGTTGCATTGCCGATCTTAACTCTTATATTTTTTTGATAGTATACTATTAAGGTGTTTATATTTCTCATATGCTAATAAACTTGCACCTCTCTAGTGGTCTTAAAACAATACGTACAACTTGCGAAGAATATTAATACCTTCAGAGTACACTATCAAGAAAAGATAAGGGTTAAGATCGGCAATGTAATTTTTCCTAGGAACGAAAGTACATAACGTTCCTTTGTTGCGAATTCATAGAAAATATTGCCACAGGCACAAAGTGCATTCACTACCAGAACTAAGGAAAGTAAATTCAGAGACAATGTACATTTGATCTTATATCAAAAAAACTTTGTCATGGTTACAAAGACACAGTCTGTTATTATGGTAGGAACAACGTGACTTTGTTACTATTAAATTCATTTACTTAGTCGTGTGACAACTTAGTACTGCCACTCTGGCGTAGTCTACAACTCCCGGTACACTGACGAAACAAAAACTGATAACAAAAACCTAGCGCTAGAGGCTATGTGCTCTAAATGGCTCGCCAGTGGCAACGTTTTATTGCCATCGTAACTATATTTTTTTCTCAGTGTATGAGATTAACCAGAAATCTTTATGATGAGAAATCTGTGTCCGGCTGACTCTGGCGCCCCCTTTCTCGATTTCTGTCCACTTATTTACAAATGTATTATTTATTTGTTCGCGTCTAGTTCTGCTAAAAAAACTATCAGACATTTTATTTAAGATATGTATAGACGAAACTGAGAACTGAAAGAAATATTTTCAGTTCTTAACTTCATCTATGAATATGAACTATGAAGGGTAACATGAAAAGGTTACATCGACGATTATCTTTTTTCCACTTTAGAGTAAAGGAGTTTTCAACGTATTCGCAAAATTGTGCCGAAAAATAATGCTGTACCTGTACCTTAAAATAAAACCCATAACTGAAATAATGCGACTACTGAAAATAAAATCACATAAGGACTTCTGATAAATGAAACGGTGTGGTGACACAAAAATGAACTATATTATAGGTGTTAACAATGTCTAAATAAAAACGTACATATTTTATTTATAAGCATTAGCTTATTAGACCATGACAATGGTCGTTAGA